>JBBPKI010000553.1:0-21802 GCA_038089155.1 Nevesoporus exiguus
AAGAAGACTGTTTTGGATCAACCAGTGCCTCTGAAGCTGAGGACGAGTCAGACGACGAGATCGAGGACATGGATGGGAGTGGTTCTTCCAGCGGTAGCACAGATGGTGAGTCGTCGGGATCTGAGGGTGATGAGTCATCGGACGACGACGACGACGTGATAATGGCGGACGAGGGGGAGGAACTTGACGAGGACATATGGGCTCAGGAGGGGTGTGACGCACTGTAGTGACACCGTCGCAAGTGGTGTCAAAATGAGACATTATTTTGTATTCTCAGGAGATGAGCGCAAGGGCTGTCCATGATATCATATTCTATTGAGCACGTCGAGCGCGGCAAACACTTGCAATCCATGATGTTATCAACTAAGGAGCAAGTCGGGCTTCTCACGCACTTTAGTGATATCTCAGCCACATCACGTTATCTCAGAGTTTTGCAAATTGTGTGATGCTGGGAAGTCCAAAAAAGATACAGAGGGGCGCCAAGTCGCCCTGCTCAGCTTTGTTGAGCCGCCCTAAATATGTTGTCCCGGAACTGTGACCACATATTTGTACGTTTCATACGTACCCGAAGAGCGTCCGCTCTCACAGTGCGCCACCATCATTCAGGAACAAAGACTGATATTAATTCCAAAACGGGTTAAGCGTGGCTGCTACAGTAAGTACATAAGTTCGGGTCTGCTTCGCAGGCTTCTTCGGACCGGAGGCACTCTCAATTCCTGTTCGAAGCAAAGCTCTCCAGAATGATCCATACTGGTGCTACACTCCTTTTCATCGTAGTAACCGCATTCGGGAGTGCAATTGGGCACACCTTTGATGGTGGCCCGCAAATAGTACTCTCTGAGTCCTGGCTGTCGTGGAATGAAACCTGCAGAACAATCGAGAAACAAGTTTCCACTGCGTCAAAGGTCTACTACGATCACGGTTCGCTATCATGTTTTCCTTCATAATTGGCTTCATGTCTTGTCTTATGCTCCTGCAGACTCGACGAATTACCAGGAAGATATTAAGCACTGGGCAAACTCAAGCACCCAATTTGCAGTGTGCTCGTTTGAGCCTGGTACACCCGAGGATGTTGGTATTGCGGTGAGCAGGATCTACTAACTTAAAACTCATGCGTGTGTCATTCAGCAAGAATGATTGGTTCTAGTTACGAGTCATTGGCCAAACGAGAGCTCCTTTCGCGGTTCGCATCGATATATTTGCTGCGGAATTTCAAAGGGTTGAGCGTGTCCCCACAGGTCAAGGGTGGTGGCCATGCCACTAACCCAGGATTTTCTTCTACTGGCGGAGTCCAGATAGCAATGTCGAGATTCTCCGACATTGATTACGACCCCGAGACGCAAACAGTCGCAGTAGGAGCAGGTCAGCTCTGGAACAAAGTCTACGAGAAGCTTGGGCCATACAACGTAAATGTCGTTGGTGGACGACTACCAGGCGTGGGCGTCGCTGGATTCACGCTGGGAGGAGGTATGTCTGAACGGTGCATACTAACGGAAGGTGCTCAAGATGCTGCCAATCAGGCTACTCGTGGCTTACCAACCAACATGGTTTGACCGTCGACACCGTGCTAGCTTTCGAGCTGGTTACGCCGAATGGGACTGTCATTGATGTCACCGAAGTGTCGTCGCCGGACCTGTTCTTTGCTCTGAGAGTATGTGGTCTTCTAGAGATAACATCATAATTTAACGAGCTTCTTTCAGGGTGGCCTGAATAATTATGTATGTGGAGATGCTATGACAAGTCATCGATTTGTTGCTAATCGTCGTCCAGGGTGTTGTGACTAAGTTTACGTTCAAGACATTCCCGCAGACGCAAGTTTGGGTGCGCATGCATCCTTCCCTGAGCCCCAGTGCTGTTGAGATTTCTAACGCAAGATGGTACAGGGGGGGATGATTTCATACAAGGCCAATGACGTAAACCGAGTAAATCGAGCAATTGCGAAGTTCGCAGCAAACAGCGTGGATCCGAAGGCCGCGATATTCGCTATGTATAACGGCTTCGCGAATCAGGCAAGTCCTTCCGCGGTGTCTCGTCCGGATTCCAACACAACAAATTTATGTATCTGGAATAGTTGCAACCGGTTGTGATCATTTTCTATGATGCGCCAGAACCACCTGCTGGAATATTTGACGATTTCTTCACGCCTGACGTGCAGAAATTTACCGCAAGGTCCTTCTCTGATTTCGTACAGTCTTTAACTCCTCTGTCTGGATTCCCATTTTCACGGTAAGTGCATCGCTGAGGCTGCAAGAGGACGCTCTATAAGTGTTTTAATAGAGGTATCGCTAACTCAATTTCTGTGCTGGATTATTCACTGCCCTTGATCGAATCAACTGTTAACGAGACCACTGTAAGGCTGTCTCATTCGTAGTATGAGTCGCTAACCACTTGCTCCAGTATTGGGCGCAAACTTTACCAAACAATAAGGAATCATTTGTTTCTTACCATGTAGAGCCGTCTCTCTCTTCGCTCTTCACTCACAGCAAGACTCCATCGGCATACCCGCCTGGCCGCACAAAAGCCTTCCTCCCCCTCAATATCTGGTATGGGTGGAATTCCCCAGAGTTCGACCAAGCATATCACGAAGCGATACGGACGAGTGCGAAGACGCTCGTAGCAGATGCCATCAGCGATGGTCAGAGTGGCGTCGCTCATGCCTTTGTCTACCCCAACATTGCCATTTTCGATACGCCGCTGGAGAAGCTATATGGTGCAAACCTCCAGAGATTAAAGGAGATCAAACAGGTGGTAGACAAAGAGAACGTAATGGATCTTGCTGGCGGTTTCAAGTTCTAAGTCTGCCTGCGGTTATGTATGCTTGTGTCGTGCTCTGTTGACAGAGAGAAGTGTGATGATGATGTATACGCGCGATAGGCACTGGTTGAGAGCCTAGAGATCACAAGCATGTCCATAGAAATGATTCTTTGCAAGCAAGAACTTCGAACGCCAGTCGTCAACGAGTTACTGACCCGGGCTGGGCGTGACATCGTAGTAGTAGCATGTATTCCATGCAATACACTATATTTTGCTGCCGGTCGCTGTTATCTCAATCGAGTGCTCTACACTGCGCAAGAACAGTGAAGCGCACCGTACTACTTCCAGCCCGGTGTTGCAGCAGGCTTGAGTCGGTCGGTGCTTGTTCAGATTGTCGGCGGCTGTACCGGCGGTTGCCGATGTCCGGCTGGATAACTCTGTTCTTGACCACCATTGCCGTGCTACCGCCCTTCGAGTCTGTGTCCCAAATCATCTCGACACTCATTCGGGATCCTGCGCTCGTCTCACAATGGTAATACTGCGAGGCGAGGTGCATCAACGTCCACTGAGGCGGTGTCTGCCTAAGTTTACACCCGGATTTGGTAGCCTGCGTTCGCCTCCACCCAGCGCTCGAGGGAAGAGTCGACCCCCCCTTGCTCCCACCTGTCCAGTTCCAGCCCAGCTTGACGCACTTCCAGAGAGATCTATGCTCCGTACCCTCATCTGACCGTGGTCCATTGATTTTCGAGCACGCCAAGGTCGCTGCGTCTCCCGGCGAGATTACTCGATTTCTAAACAACCGCTTAATGTCCACGTCGAGTCCACCACGCCAATCAGCTTTTGGAAGCCCCCCTCCGCCCTCGATATGGACGAATTCTCTCTTGAACGCTACAAGCCCCTACGCATCAATGAGCCCAAGTCGATACCGCACCCCGCGCATACATCAACCAATCCCTGATCCGACACACAAGAAGACTATCCAACGTGAACTAAGAGTAAACGCCCAGCCCATCGTGCATGAGTTTTGGAAGCCATCGATCACTCCTGAGGAAGACGCCCGAATGTCGCGCACGTTCACCCTCGCGCGACGCGGTGGTACCGCGACAATGCTAGAGTTTTGGAAGCCATCGATTACGCCAGAGGAGGATGAACAGATGTCACGCATGTTCACCCTCGCACGACAGAGCGGCGCTGCCGGTGCCACGTCCTCATTTCAGGCACCGTCTGTCCTCAGTGCCACGTCCGTGGACCCCTCCGATACATTGTCACGCACGCTCGCGCTCGCGCAACGCGCCAGCGTCGCGAGTACTGCACCCTCGCTCACGGCGCCGTCTATCCTTAGCCTCGCGTTCACGGACCCCCTCGATGCATTACTTGACGATAGTGACAACAGCAACGTCGACTACAGGCCTGCAAGCATTCCTTCTGCAGATCAAGAGTACTTTGAGGATGGGTCGAACGACGGGTTCGCCGACAACAACTTGCGGAGCCCGGGTTGTATCGAGTTGCGCACACAGTACGTCAAGGAAGGGCTGCGCAAGCGGGAAGAGCTGGCAGAGGTTGCGAAAGAACTAAAGCAGGAAGAGGAGGGCGGGGAGGGGAGGGTCGAAGAACAGAGCTGCAATGATGCTCGAGGACTGGAGGAGTCCGAGCAGAACGGCAACGACGAAGCCGAGCCCAAAGAGGGGAGACTTTGGAGGAGGGAAGGGGAGGCCCATCGAAAAGAGAGAGTGGCCCCGACAGAAGAGAGGGAGATGAGATGGAAAGAGGAGGAAGTCAAGGAGAGGGAACGAGAGATGAATTCGAGGGAAGTAGAGGCTGGGCGAAGGGAAGAAGAAGTGCGGCGAAAAGAAGAGGAGTTGCGCAAGCGGGAAGAGGAGCTTAGACAAAAAGAAGAAGGGGCACGGCAGAAAGAAGCGGAGTTGCTTAGACGGGAAGAGGAACTCGGACTAAGGGAAGAAGACCACAACCGCAGAGAGGCAGAACTGCGTCGTAGGGGGCATTTCAGGCTACCAGAGGATTTGGACGAGACGATGAGCCATGCCATCGGAGCCAAAGAGAAGAAATGGCAACATGTCTGGGAAACTTGGCTTCCAGAGGTCTCTCCATCGATATCCTCTTCCCAGATACCTAATTCTTCGCGCCCACAGCAAATTCGCAACCATACTGAAAACCCACCGGTCGGCCACAACTAAGCAAATCATCGCGTATTGTGATACCCCGCATATCAATCGTCATCCGTATGTATATTTCAACAAGCAAAATGCCTATACTATATGTTGCAAAGCTACGCGTAGCTCACAAATGCCACCCATAAAAGCACTTGCGTGTCTTTGAAAATTCCCTGCTACACATCATTAGATGGCTGGGTTATGATTCAGAGTCAGTGCTGCGCTCTCCGCAAAACGGGCAGGCCCCCTTTATCGGTGCTTCTCACGCACAGTTGGGCGAAAACGTTGGAATAGCTGTGTAAGAAAGTGGAAGTAGTGGCAGAGAGTGGCACCCCGATCGGCGATCATCGATCATCGATCACCGGCATCAAAGCTTTTACTTGATTAACACGTGACACATGGCGCGCGATCGGTGGTAGTGCAGGCGCTCAGCGCACGTGGACTCGAGCGGCTGGAGAGGACGACCATCACGTTTCTGAAGCCTTAGGAACTCGCAATTCCATCCCATGCTTCATTGATGTCGGACGCAGGTCTCTCGAACCTCCTCAGAATGGCCACCGTCCTCCGAACGAGTCACCCTCGAACCGTTTGTTTACATCACTTCCAAGCTGACCAAGGAAATCTGATCTTTGCTGATCGAGACGTTCAACATGTGGCTTGACGTGCCGCGTGAGCAGCTCAGCATCATTTCACGTGTTGTGCAGACGTTCCATAGCCCAGCATTATGGTAGACGACTCCGACTCCGACGCCCAGCTTCGTAGAGGTCAAGCAGTCGTCCATCGCATATACGGCAATCCCTAAATCATCAACACCGCAAACTAGGTGCATCTTTTTGGTATACAAGGAGCTCGCGATGTCGAGAGGCGACCAATTGTCGGATGCGGACCGGATCGTGCCCAACAATGATTTGGATCTAGTGATTATTAGGGAGTTGTTGTCCCTTGATCGCAGACAGGGCCTTGAGATGTTCTGATGGGATGCGCTGCGATGTCCGACAGGGGAGGAGTGTATTGCCATGGTTAACAACAGTTGAGCGTACCGATGCCAGGTAAGGCGTTGGCTCACCTAATATTTATGGCAAAGGCTGAAGGTTTGTTCAGAATCACCGCCGAGTTGATGATGGCATGCACGACAAAAAACGTGAATGTGTAAAAAGGAAATTGCTTGCGTAAGTCTTTATTGGTAGACTTTGATTCAGCGATTATGTCCCCCAGTCAATCTATTCGGCATATACTTTCAGATCAGAGACGGCTATATGAATCTGCAAAGCACTAAGGTACGTGACATTGTCAGCCTCTATTATTCAGTGGTGCATATTGACGCCGACGTTGGATATATAGTGCTATTCAAAGAACAAAGGGTTTGCGGAAGACCTCACCGAAGGCAAATTCTCTTTCCCTATTGTTAACGGAGTACGAGCAGATGGGAGCAATCGTGGCATACTGGGTTTTGGCCTCGCGCCCGAAAGGACGTGGCATTGATTCCGAGACCTAGATGTTTCAAAAATGGCCAACAACCCCGACATTGAGGCATCATACCGTAACCAGACGGGTTCATTCAGCTATACGTCGAAGATAAGAGCACTCGAACAGGAGGTATGTAAGGAAAAGCACTAGGCTAGCAATGTCCATAGTGGTTCATAACTATGGTCCAGAGTGAAATCTCGAGACTTGGGGGAAATAGTCAACTTGAGGCAATTCTAACTACTCTATGTGGTGTCTGCCTCACGCCCTGATTCGGCAGCCAGCGTTCACCTCGCCTCAGCCCGTTTAAACTGAGGCCCTCCAACTTTCCGGGAATGCTAGTAGCTGTTACCGCCCCATTTTGCTTTTGCCATGGTGTCACGACAACGTCGGCGGCAACGACTAGTACGCTGGGACGATAAATGCTACGCCACGACGACGGCATGCCTATGGTCAATTCCATGACGCAGTGACGATAACGTCTTGGGCCCAAGATGGCGATGGTGGGTATGAAGGTACCAATACCTTGAGAGGACGATAACGACGACACCTCAGGGGTATTGTGCAGTGCTGTACGAAAGAGTACTGTGCAGCGATGCACAAATCAGTTCATATTAAGGCGCACGCGAAGCGGCTACAGGACTGTACGGCACATGTCATAGCTGTATGGTAGCTGTGCAGGGACCCAGCTGCGCACTTGCTGTAGCTGGTCATACCTACGAATGTACTGCAGCCACTTTGGGATTTACCGATTAGTGTGAGTTTAGATCTTTGTGGTGTTAGAGTCCACTCCCCTCCTGCTCGCGCCGAGTCGTGCACAGATTGGAATTGTACGGAGGTTGCGAGGCAGGCAAAGTAGGTGTGTTATACTCAATGGCTAACAGTCTGCGTCTGGTCGGAGCCGGTACCAGAACACCCGGGCCGCCCGCAGGCACAGCCTAAGGCGGAGTGGCGCAGGAGCGAAGTACAGGCTGGCGGGAGTGCACGTGTGTGGGCGCACATGCGATGAGCAATCAGGTCATCAGATAGGCCAACGGCCCCCGGCCGATATGCCATCTCGAACATTACCCCTGGTAAGATGTACTGACCAGACCATCTCAGAATTCCATGCTTCTTGTGATGCTGAGCGAGGCGGTGTCTGTTAGTGCATAAATTTGTCCCCTCAGGACTTAGCAGCTGGCGCAGTCTCCACACTCAAGGAAACAGACTCACTGGTTGTTCCGCAACTCAATCATTCGCTAGAAGTTTGGGGACTGACCTGTACACGCCGTCTTACGTTGTTGCAACTCACCTGCTCTAGGTGCTGTCATTCCCAACCTCCTACGTACCCGAGTAGCCTAATCCATCTATTATAGCCCCGTGCAACGGCTATTAGTGAACCTGACAAGTGCTACGACTGGTATTACTTGGGCTCCGCGGACTCTGTTCTGCTTCTGATCACGGGGAGCACCCTCTCCTTCCGTCTATTTACTGCATCCCCCTGCACATCCGTGTTACTGGGCTGCAACATATTCTCCTCCAGCTTACTACTCGAGAAGGCAACCGCTCCATCATTCAGGCGGTCCTTGCTCCACCCCTCAGGATCTTCCCACCTGATACACTGCATCTGCCTTGATTCGCTCTTGATTCCTCCAACATTGATCAAATCTCCAGTCTCCCCACCTCAGCTCACATCCTATTTAATCAGATTGATCTTGCTCGATGGCAACCCTCAGTCTCATGCAGGTGTCTCCACAGTCTCCTTGCGCTCTGCTGACCCATGATCTCGAACTCGACGAGGAATGGAAGCATGCACTCAGGGTCAACATGGAAACCACCTTCCGTTCCATGGTCGACGTAGCTGAACAGAAACTTAGTGACGAGCTCGCCAAAGGGCCTGTCAGCCTTGAAGAAAGAGATCGCCTCACTGCAAACCACCTGGTGGCTGTCGAAACCATTCGCCAACTTGCAGAGGAGCAGCTCCGCATTACACTTGAGCTCGGAATGCAGGAGCAACAGTGGGCCGAAAACGAGTCGCCCGATTTGGTGTGGCCAGAGTACGTGGTGGAGGAGCAACAGGCTATCCTTGCAAGCATTGAGGAGGAGAGGGAGGATAACGGTTCTACACCGACATCTCCGTTCGTACTGTCTTTCCATCCTAATCCAGCCCAGCCCTCACCACAGCCTCCATCTTCCAGCCAGTTCCAGGCCAAACTTGAACCCATCGGCTCCTGGAGACGGCCCCCCATCCTCGACACGGATGATGTCATTTTGGAAAGCTCCAAACCATCTCACGTCTACGACGAGCACAAGTCGATGCCACAGACTGCTCGTTCGTCAGCTGATCTGTTGAATGTGGTGCGCAAGGAGAGTATCCAACCTCAACCACGAACTTTGAACGTGCAGACTACTACACATGAGCTGTGGAAGCCGTCGGTCACACCCGAAGAGGATGCAGTGATGGCTCAGATGACAGCGGCGAGCATCACTTCCTCGTTCAGGGTGCCACCCGTTCCTGGCGGCACTAGTGCTACGTTCACAGACTCTGCTAATGCATTGCCGCACACACTTGCGCTTGCACGGCCGAGTAGCATCGCGAGTACTACACCTACATTCAGGGCACCGTCTATCCTTAGCATCGCGTTCGCAGACCCACTAGAAGTACTGATCAACAACGGTAACCACAATAATAATGATAACAATAACATCGCGAATATTTACTCCGCAGATCAAAAGGACGGGTCAGAGGACAGGTTCGACATCAGAAGCGGGCAGACCAAGGATTATAACAAGCGAGACGCCGAGGAAGGGTTGTATAGGCATGAGGAGGGGCTGGCGAGGAGGGCAGCGGAACTAGGGCAGGAAGACGTAGCGACGAAGAGGGTGGGAGAGCGGAAGGGCGAGGAAGCCCGGGAAATGCAGAGATTAGAGGAAGAGGCCAAGCAGAGATATGAAGGTGAGCGCAAGGAGGGAGGAGAGGCTGTGGCGAAAGGGGAGGGACTGCGGAGGAGGGAAGAAGAGGAAAAGAGGAAAGAACAAGAGGCGAAGAAGATCGAGCGCCTCACTCATCTCAAGGAAGAATATGCCAAGCGAAGGGAAAGAGGGGTGAGATCCAGGGAGATGGAAGTGAGACGGAAAGAGGAGGAAGTCAAGAGGAAGGAACGGGAGGTGAGTTTAAGGGAAATTGGGGTCCAGCGAAAGGAGGAAGAGGTACGACAGAAACAAGAGGAGTTGCGCAAATTGGAGGGGGGGCTCAAACACAAGGAAGCGGACCACAACCACGGGGAGGCAGAAATGCGTCATGAAGAGGGCAGCATATTGCAAGTGGGATCCAGGCGAGAGAATAAGTTGCTCCATCAGAGAATCAGAGAGATACAACGATATTTTCCGTGGTACCGAAAACAATAGAGAATGAAAGTCTGGTGCTACATTTAAAGTTTAGTCTCGCCTTTAACAAATTTGAACCAGTCCCAAATGTCGATTCAGCAGTGGTGAGAAGAATCCAGAGATCGAGGAAACGCGGCCTCTTGGACCTTCCGACCTACACCCTCTCCTCGGACACCAAATTCTTTGGGCCCTAGCCAATTCCTAATTGTAAATCCACCTGTCAACGAAGTCAGCACGGGTGCTTTTGGTCACAGTAATCCTATGAATGGCTGGTCATCGACTTCCATGTGAGCAAGTTTCACTCTGTCTCAAATGACTGCTTCCAAGTCGACAGAGCCTCCGTCAAGCAGAAATCTAAACCCACCACTCACAGGGGCCAAGTTCCACCGGCGACAGCCCGAGCTAGCTTCACAGCAAGAGGAGTGAGTAGTTTCGGCGTGAATGAGGTTAGCCATGCAGGTGCATGGAGGGTAGGCCAATGCTGGCAGAGTGCTGTCCAAGGAGGAGCTGTTCGAGGTTCATCGCAGCTAGGTGAGTGAGTTGCCTTGTACATGTTGGCCCGATCGGTCTGGACTCACCTCGCCTGTGAATCGTAACCGAGTAAAACCACCATGATGGCACCTCATATATCAATCGTCGTTTATATGCACCATGTAGGGAGGAATGTCTCAGTGAACACAATGATCTGTGTCGTTGACAAAATGTGATGCATGGTAGGCCCCTGAGGAAGAGACCCGATCTGATAAGAAGACACGTGTATAGCAGGCGACGGCATCAATATGTGTTTGGGACTATTAATAGCCACGAATGCCTGCCTCCATCGATCTAGCCAAGGATGGAGTCATCCAACGCATGTCTGCGACCAACGAACGGTAAGTGCGCGTAAGCACTGGGCGGGGTAGTCAAACATTGATGCTGATGAGGATACAAGAGTCGACTTTTGTGGAGAACCGACCTTCTTCAAGGAATAGTCGTCAAAGCGAGACATCGACAAACGAACTTGGCAGTAGAAGCCAGACAAGTGACAGGGTAAGCTCACCCAGGACCCAAGGGGCGAGCGGGAATAGCTCCTCCAGCGTCATTCGCCGAAACGATGCAAAACCGATCGTGATCAATAGTCGAAGCAACATACTATCAGTCGCATTCCTCGGCGATGGAGAGCACATCGTGGGTGGCGGAATGGAGGAAAAAATTCGATGTTGGCGAGTGGAAGACGGCACGGAGGTAGGGACGCCGATGAACGCAGGAAGTCCTGTTCGCAACATTGCAACATCGCGACACGGAAAGTGGATCGTGAGTGGAACAAAAAGTGGGCAGGTGACGGTGTGGGATGCGGAGACCCGCGAAAAAGCGACCACGTTCCACGGACACAGCCGTGAAGTGAATGCACTGGACATTTCGCCAGACGCGACGAGAATCGCGACCGGGTCGAATGGCTCCACTGTCTACGTCTGGTCGCTCCTGACTGGCGAGCGACTACTCGGTCCATGGAAACACGACCACTGCGTGGTCGCTGCGAAATTTTCACCCGACGGAGGTTTCATCACTACCGCGACGTGGGACCGCGACTCTGTTCGAGTCTACGATGCACAGAACGGCCGCCTCCGAGTCGACGTCGCAATTAGAGTCAGCTCAATTTTGAACGAGTCCGTTGCCTGGACGTCCGACAGCAAGCAACTTTTTGTCTTATCTAGCGACGGTCATATACACCGTCTCGATACCTCTGGGGTGGCGCTCTCGAGATGGGCTGTTCACGATGCTGGGAAGGCTACGTGCATCGCTTTGGCAAGCAATGGTACATTTATCATAGCTTCCGCTGGTTCCTTGGTATCGTTCTGGGATACCACAACTCAAAAACGAATTGGGCCCGTCATCGAGCATACTCACAAGGTCCTCTCTATGGCTTTATCAGAAAAGCACGACCTTGGGGCTGGTGGAGACAACGCAATCTCCATTCACAATCTCCGTGATATACTTCCCCTGTCCTACACTAGCAATGTAAGCGACTCACAAAAAGCATTAGTTCGTCGGATGAATTCTTTAACTGCTGTTTGTCATATTGCAGATTGAAGAAACCGTTCAAGAGCTGCGTATCCAGCTACTCGAATCTGAAAAAGCCCATCAGGAGAAGGACGACCTCATCCTAACCCTGCGTGAACACGGAGAGAATTCGAGTGCGTTGATCGCCACCCTGATTTTGAAAACTCGTTTGAATTCTTATCTACTAGATAATGGTATCGCACAGCTCGAAAAAGACAATCAAAGACTTCGTGATGAGCTCACTAAGTCTCAGTGCATAGCCAATGAGCGAAACGAGACTATTGGGTCACTACGCTCAGAGCTTCATACACAGGAAACAAGCGCGAGTACGTTTATTATCGCGCTGACTTGCGCATCCTCACTGATGCATGTCCGCCAGACCGACAAGTCGAAGATCTCGAGAAAGTCGTCCAGCAACTCCACAACCAGATTGCCACCTCTCAGGGAGTCACCAATCAGGAGAGGGATAGCCTCAACAAAACCATCGACTCCCTTCGCGCACAGGACGAAAGTTCAAGTGCGCCCACTGCTTCTCGGCCAATGCTTCGCTGACATCCATATCCAAGACGAAAGAATTGCCCAACTTGAACAGACAACCAAACAACTCCGTGAGGCGCTCACCGAATCACGGCATGCGGCCGACGAGCAGAATAATAGCCTAAATGAGACTATTAAAGGACTAAGGTCCGACCTTCACACACAAGAAACAAGCTCGAGTGCGTTCATCATACCTTTACTGACGCTTCCCTCGCCGAATTTTGTTTTTCATGTCCACTAGATGCACACATTGGAAATCTCAGTGTAGCTGTCCAGGACCTCCGTGACCAGCTTGCCATATCTCAGTGCACAGCACATAACGAACAGGATCGTCTGAACAAAACCATCGACTCCCTTCGTATCGATGTTAGCGTACAGTGTGAAAGCTCGAGTATGCCCATCACCACCTTGATTCGTGGTTTACTGACGTTCATGCCTGTTAGACAGCGAAATTACGCGTCTGGTCCGCATCATCCACGCACACGAACAAAAGCATCGATGTGAATCTTTGTATACCCAAGGTCGCCTACACGATGCTGCAGAGTCTATTCTCGAGATAACAAATACCGCGAGTGAGGACGTAAAGGCTGACAAATTACTCTCCGACTGGATTGCAGGTGAGTTTTCACGTTTGGCGATAGGATGGAGTATTTATTCCATGTTGCCAGAGTTTACGCAGCGATGCATCAAGACGTTAGAGGCAATTGGAGACGAAGCATCCAAGACGGAGAAATGGGACGAAGCAGCTGCGGCTTACTTTGCCGTATTGTTGCTTAGTCCTGCGACCCCAAATGCTCTGCTGATGAAGTGGGCAGGCATGATCTTGATCGGTCGCTCTGCTAACGAAGCATTGGACATTGTTGTCAAGGTATTCTTTCTACGATAGTGTGAACAGGGATATCAACTCTTGCTTTAGGTCAAAGTTACAAGATTTGCCGTTTACTGCGCCATTTGCGACGTTCTCGAGCAGGACGACCGCCTCATTGAGGCAGTCGAGTGCTTCAAACAGATGCAAAATGAGCTAGCAGGTGACGTGGATACCCATGATGAACGTGCAGAATGGGAACACAGTAGGTATTCGCAACGACAACCTAGGGAGGGGTGACTCAAATTTTGCGCTAAGACTTCTGTGCACGCTGCATCAAGAAGTTAGTGAAGCTCGGGGACGCCGCGGGGAGTGCTAAGAAGCATGATGAGGCTATCAAATACTACTCGGATGCACTATCGCTCGGCCCGACAAACTTCAACGAAATTCTCCTTAAGCGCAGCAACGAAGTATGGATTGTGTTTTATGTCGTATCAAATGTACCTGACTGATCTGTACTACCAGCTCATCCGGCTCGACCCGTCATCCCATATGGGGTACGAGGCTAAACATACTGCCTTGAAGGGCATGCGCCGTTATGGCGAAGCATTCGAAGCGTTCAGGATAATGTTATCGAAACTCGAACAATCTTCTGATCCCCAAGTTTGCGGTAGGCCACTCTTAGTGTTAGACACGATAAAAATTGTGATTAGCTTCGGACAGAGCTGCGCCATCAGTATCTTGATGTAACACTCTTGGTTCAAAAGGCGGTCCAGCAGACGATCAGCCACATGCCACGAGTACTCATCAACACTGCTACGGGTTGCCTCTACGATAAGGCGCTACAAGCCGCGGCGTTTGAAAAGCTTCCTGTATACGATGAGCTGCGGTCTTCGATGACGAATCGGACTCTGCTCGACCCTACGCGTATTCGGGAGGAAGTAAAGAAGTTCTACCGCTACGTGATGTTATCCCACAGGTGGGAATATGGTGAACCTCTCTTTCAGATGGTCCAGAATATCTCAGTCTACGAGCTTGAGTCGTCCATGCCAAATGTCAAGCTCCAGATGTTTTGCAAGATTGTCCGTGCTCTCGGATTCCAATGGGTGTGGTCCGACACCTGTTGCATTGACAAAAAGGACAATGTAGTATTACAGGAGTCGCTGGTCGCCATGTTCACGTGGTATCACAGTTCTGCCCTCACCCTCGTCTACCTCCGTGGTGTCTGGTCGCATTCTCAGAAGCCCGGCGACCTGCAGAGAAGTATTTGGAACACCCGTGTATGGACATATCAGGAGTACATTGCCGCCAAGACCGTCCAGTTCTATACCGAGGATTGGCAGCCATACCTCGGGTTAGATATGTTCAACCACAAGGAGTCACCTGCCATCATTTTCGAGATGGAGCAAGCGTCTGGGGTTTCGGAGCAAGAGCTGGCAGTACTACATCCGGGTTTGGGGAGAGTTCGCGAGAAGCTATTCTTGGCTTCTATGCGTCAAACAACGCTCGTCGAGGATATCGCATATTCATTACTTGGCATCTTCAACGCTTCTATCCCAGCTATATACGGCGAGGGCAACCGCGCTGTTGGCCGTCTCTTGGAATACATTTTGACAGGTTCAGGCGATGTCACGATTCTCGCTTGGACTGGGCATGCCGGTGGTTATAATAGTTGCCTCCCAGCCGACCTCACAGTATACAGCCAAGTCGTTCCTGTGCATGTTCCACAGCCTATCGAGACGACCGAGATTGACACCATGGTCACGGAATTTCAATCAGCTTTCCCCGACCTGTCCCCGGTCTTGGAACTATATAAACGAGTCAACAAACTCCCGTTACCATCTGTCGCTCACAGTCGACTGCAACTCGCCGGCATCACTTTCTCCGTTATGAAACTCGTTCGTGTGGAAACAGATGCTACATCCGGGGTCCACGTTTATCATGCAACGACCGTCGCGCTCGGGGATGTCGAGATCAGGACCACGGACGATCTCTGTACCATGGAAGATTTGGTTTTCATGCATCCATGGATCAATCCGCTCCTCGACCAAGAATTCTTACGGCGCTCTGCTAGGCTCGACGATGCGACGCGCGCACTGCGCCTCGTCGCTCGTCTTAGGCAGCCTTTCGGTGCACTGTTACTCGCGCTGCTGTCGCGCGTACAGTACAAACGGGTAGCGACGGATAGCTTGATCATGGTCCGTATCCGCGAGGAGACCGAGTTGACCGAGTTGATAGATGGCATTTGTACTGTCGACATACAATAGACATAGTACCAGACGACATTGGAACTTTAGCGCAGTGCGACAGTGTGTGTAGTGTAGGTTTTCGTTCATTTATGGGGTTATTAGTTTGATATGTACCTTACTGTCGTTTTCACGTGACTTGTCCACCCGTGGAAAAAATTTGTAATAAAAACATCTCATATCCTCGTGCCCATAGAACCTCAACTGCTGCTCGGAACCACCTAGAAACTGCACCATTCGACTCACCGAAGGTAGGAGAACACCTCTTAATGTGACCAATATAGTGTAGACTGATTTTTGGACAGCTCAAATTTCAGTGCCTCAGCATTTTCTTTGGCATAGATCGGTACTCATCTCTGGCTGCAGAAACAGCCCATTAGGATGCTGCAAGGTCAGAGAACTTGCCCACATGTGCAATGGGCTATCGTATGGCTCTCTCGGTACCTTGATTATGGATGGATTGCAATGTGTACAGGCATTTTGACATGAACCATTTGGTGGATTCTTGCACACTTTGATAGCCACAAAATGGTTCCAAATGATGCCCAGGGTTCAGCCAGGACAGAAAAGCCAGAGAAGAGGGGGCATTTATGTGATGAGGATGTTGAAGTAAGTTTGATTCATTCATTGCAGTGATGTGATACATAACTAACATGGACTGCCAGCTTCTCTTGGGTACTATTCAAAAGACTCCAGATCTCTACCTTGATGAGCTCCAGGACCTGTTGAACACACAATTTGGAATTGAGGTTTCGAGGTTGACTGTGTGAAGAACTCTCTGCAAAGCTGGATTTACCATGAAAAAGGTAAAAAATCTACTTACAACTTGCTGTGCTCACTATATTTCCTTTGTAGATCACACGTGTGGCAGCAGAACGATCTGCAGAAAAACAGCTGGAATATCTCGTCAGGATTGGGACCTACAAGCCAGAGCAACTTGTTTTTGTTGACAAGAGCTCTGTTGACCGTCATACAACCTATCATGGGTGTGCATGGTTGATCAGAGGAACAAAGGCACTGTTATGATTTCTCATCTTATCTTATCTTATCAAGTCACATGACCACTATCACGTGACCATGGGACATGTCACCTGACCAAGTCTAGGTCAAACACTTTCACTTTGTTTACATTCGTTCTAGACCTCTTATCTACATGCTTCCTTAATTACTGTTGGACTAGACCCTTATCTCCTTTCCCACTCCACAATGACGTAGTCACTTAGTAAGTATTCCCACACTTGCCCTAAAGTACTTTGTAGTATATAATCTGAATGTAATCAACAACTGGACTTCAGTCAAGTCCTGGTTGATTTCCCTCATTTTCTTGATTCAAAGCAAGCCTAGTGTGTGACCGAAGCCTTAACTGGATAGGTTGCCAACATTAGGACTTGACTATACACTCTTCCCTCACACACTTTCTCATTACCTCGCCATCGTTCGCGACAACCTCAGACCCTAGGGGCAAAGGGATCTCTGCTTAGCTACCCATCATTCACCTTCATGCACACTTGCGCTCTCTTCCTTTTACGTATATCCTGGCTATACGCTGGTGAAGGTCGACTTAGCTTTAGGCAGTCATCAAGGGGTGTCCTTGAGAGGACTTAATTGGTTTAAACACTGCCTCCGCATGTTCTATTTCAAAGGAGCTTAGGCTCAGGTCCACGTGAGGCCACTTTATTATAACAATAGTCTTTATGCATTCGGTCATCGTTGAAAGAGTGGTCTTGTGCCCGACGACCTGAATTACCTACGAATTTCAAAGACTCTAGTCAGGTGGCTATTGACCTGATAGAGTAGAAGTTGGTGTTGACAACAGTCCACACTTCTTTCATTTTCCTTACAAATGTTCCCAAGAGATCCCGCTAAGTCTGAGGAGATCAAGATTCGCCTCTCTGAGGAAACACAGATTGGTGCAAACTACGAATATCACCGACAAGCGTCCTTTGATCCAAACGAAGAATACTATGACAAACAAGGAGGTCACCACTTTAGAACACCAAGGACTCCTATCCCTCAGGTAGAAAAAGAATCAGACTCAGAATACTCTCCCTTCCCTGCCAGGGAAGATCAAGAAGGTTGGCTCCATTATTAACCACCAAACCCACATTTTGGAGTACCTGACCCACTCCCACAGCAAACTCTTTTTGAATGAGAAGACCTCCTTCCCTACTTCTTAGATGTCATCCAAAATAATCTAAATTTCGACGAAGACCTACTCCTTTACTTCCGAGTCACCCCTAAAGAAGCAGCTCGCTTTAGAAGACAAGTGCTGTCGGTCCAACTCTATGAGGACCCCAGACCCCGTCAAAGGCAAGAAATAGGCCTACTTGAAGAGTTAAGAGAAGGGTTGCTTGCTTTACAAAACCTTTGCACACCCTCTCTCTCTCCCACCCCTGAACCAGAAGTAATCCCGGTTCCAGAAGAAGAGCACAACGTCGCAGTACCCTTACAGAGACCCGCTCCCATTCGTCGACTCCAAGACCAACGATTCCTCAGAGAACCCCTTAGAAGACCAGTCCTCATCCCCAGACTGGATCTCCCAATCTCCTCCCGCACCTGCTCCAGAGATGTCCAAAGAGTACGTTAAGATGTTGGCAGACCAGTTACTAGCTCTTCAATCAGAGCTTGAAGAACTAAAGAAGGACAAAGGGAAAAGGAGAGCTGACAATACGGAGATTAAGGTATCTAAAAAGGTAGAGATGGTACCAGACCCAGGGAAGTTTGACGGAAACAAGGACCTTTTCGAAGGATGGCAAATGAATATGGCCTTGTACATAAAAGAAAATCCAGAGTCATTCATTACCGATGACCAAATCACAATTGCAACCTTGACAAGAGTTGGAGTGAAAACAGGAGAAAAGGACAAATACGGAGCAGGACAATGGGCTAGACAACAACTCCGACACTATATGAAAACAGATAACTGGCCCACACAAGAAACGCTGGGAAAACTCCTTATCTCTTGCTTCAAATCCATCAATGAGGAAGATGAAGCAAGGAACAAATTGAAATGGTGTAAACAAATGAACAACGAATCAGCACAATCATTCACAACGAGGTGGTTGGGCTACTATTATAACACAGGGGGAGAGCCCAACAAGCCTGACCCACAAGGAGTCCGCCTCTTTGAGAAGGCTTTGTTAGAAAACCTGGCAAGGAAAATATATGAAGATGGCAAAAGAAAGACCTGCATACAAGACTATGTAGAGACAGCAAAAGAGATAGGAGCAAGGCTCGAATCTCTTAAACTAAGAAAGACGGAAAAGGTCCCACAGAGGACATACCAAAACACATCGCAAGAAGGGCAGGCTCAAACTTACAGAGGTTGAGGCCAACCTATGGACATTGGAGCTCTGCGCCAGTGCAACTCGAAATGCTATAACTGTGACAAGGAAGGGCATGTAGCCAGAGACTGCCCGAACCCCAAAAAAGAATGTGGAGAATGCAAATTCCTCGGAGGAGGACATAAATTCAACTGCTGAAAGAGGGCACAAGGGCCTCAGCGAAGGCCACAAATAAGAGAGATGAAAAAGGAAGAAGAGAAGAAAGAAGAAGAGCCCAAAGAAGCAAAGGCCATAAAAGGAATAGACTTCAAACAAATGAAGGCATACTTCTTCGATCTTTATGATACCAAAATGAAGAAACAGGGAAAAGGTTACGGCAACTGAGAAATCTGGGATCTCAGAAGCCGATATTAAATGCAAAAAATAGTTTCTCCTCTCTCTCTTCTTATATACAATATGGACAAGACTTTGATGACAACTCAGATTCTTCGACATGTTATTCCTCAGAATCAGAACCAAGTAGTCCTATTTATAGGGTACACCTACCTGTTACGATTTCTCATCTTATCTTATCTTATCAAGTCACATGACCACTATCACGTGATCGTGGGACATGTCACCTGACCAAGTCTAGGTCATCACCTTTCACTTCATTCACATTCGTTCTAGACCCTTATCTACCTTGCTTCCTTAATTACCGTTGCTCTAGGCCCTTATCTTAATTCCGCTCCACACTGACGTCATTACCTTAGTAAGTCTTCTCACGCCTGCCCTAGAGTACTCTGTATGTATATAAGATGAATCCCATCGACAACCGGACTTCAGTCAAGTCCTGGTTGATTCCACTAGAACTTCCTCTTGACTCTTAAGCAAGCCTGACTAGTAGTGACCGAAGCCTTAATAGGTCTAGGTTGCCAACATTAGGACTTGACTATCACTACACTTCCCTCACTACTACTTCTTACCTCGCCATCGTTCGCGACAACCCCGGACTCTAGGGGCAAAGGGACCTACTATACTACCACTTCACACTTCACGCGCACTTGCGCATCTCTTACCTTTTACGTATACCCTGGCTATACGCTGGTGAAGGTCGACCCATCTATAGGAGGGTTGTCAAGGGGTGAGCTCGAGAGCTCTTAATTGGTTTAAAAACCGCCTCCGCACGTTTTCATTTCAAAGGAGCCTAGGCTCAGGTCCACGTGAGGCCACTTTATTATAAGAATAGTCTTTACACATTCGGTAATCGTCGAAAGAGCGGTCTTGTGCCTGACGACCCGAATTACCTATGATTTCGAAGACTCTAGTCAGGTGGCTATTGACCTGATAGAGTAGAAGTTGGTGTTGACAACAGTCCACACTTCTTTACTTTTTCACACGAATGTTCCCATCCCGAGCCTCGCAGTCCGAGGAAAGAGAAGTACGCCTCACATCTGAGGAAACGGTAGTAAACCGAAACTTCGCCCTCGGAGAAGAAGGAAGCGAATCTGAATACGACCCAAACGACGGGTACCTAGACGAATTCGGCTACTTCCACTGGTACGAAGACGAGACTCCTCCACCGGTACAACGAACCACAGTCACCCCCGAATCCCAGCGAGAAGAGAACTCGCAAACCCCACCTTTACTTTCCCAAGAAGACGAAGAAGGCTGGATTCATTATAGACCACCTTCGCAAGGGTACCGAACTCCAACTCCGGTACCACTAGTAAACATCTTCGAAGACGTCGACTTCCTCCCCTACCTTCTAGATAGGATAAGGGAAAACGAGCCCTTTGACGCGGCTCTTCTAGAAGCACACGCAATTCCTGAAGACCAAGCACTAGCCTTTCGTGCTAGAGTGCTTCAGGTACAACTCCACCCTGATCCAAGAGTACATCTGCGGGAAGAAGCGGGGCTCCTTAACGAACTAAGAGAAGGACTCATTGCCTTACGAAATCTTCATACCCCATCCCCCTCTCCTACACCAGAACCGGAAGTAGCCCCGGTTCCTGAAGAAGAACACCACGTCGCGGCACCCATACAGGGACCCGCTCCCCCTCGTCGACTCAGAAACCAACGACTCATCCGAGAACCTGCTAGAAGACCGACCCTCATCCCCCAGCAGGAACTCCCAATCGCCTCCCGCACCCGCTCCAGAACAAGAAATGTCCAACAAAACCATCCGTATGCTGATGGAGCAGCTTCAAGTTCTGCAGGACGAACTCACAGAACTTAAGAGAGACAAAGGAAAGAAAAGGGCGGACAATGTAGAAGTAAAAGTAACTAAGAAAGTAGAAATGGTCCCGGACCCAGGAAGGTTCAGCGGACTAAAAGAGGACTTCGATAACTGGCAAATGAACATGGCCTTGTATATAAAAAGCAATCCAGAGTCATTCATAGATGATGAGTCGAAGAATATAGCGGTCTTGACCAGGATAGGCCCAAAAGCCGGAGAAAAGGACACAACAGGGGCCGCTCAATGGGCGAGACAACAACTTCGACATCTCATGAAGACGGAAAACTGGCTTTCAGAAGAAGACATAGGCAAGGTTCTAATCCAGCGATTCAAGTCTATAAATGAGGAGGACGAAGCAAGAAACAAGTTGGAATGGTGCAGACAAATGACCAGAGAGTCTGCCCAAGCCTTCACCACAAGATGGCTTGGATATTATTACGATATGGGAGGAGATCCTTCAAAGCCAGATCCAGCCGGAGTGAGAATGTTCGAAAAGGCTCTGGAAGAAAACCTTGCACGAAGAATTTACGAAGATGGAAAAAGAAAAACGTGCATACAAGACTACGTGGAAGTCGCCAAGGAAATGGGATCAAGACTAGATTCCCTAAAACTGAGGAAGACTGAGAAGATCCAATCAGGATCAACTCAAGGCAACACTTACCGAGAAGGACAAGCACAGACGTATGGAGGAAGAGGGCAGCCAATGGACATAGGCGCTGTCCAAAGAAACTCCAAATGTTTCAACTGTGCAAAAGACGGACATCTCGCAAGAGACTGTCCAAACCCAAAAAAGGAATGTACGGAATGCAAGTTTCTAGGCGGAGGCCATAAACTTAACTGCCGAAAGAGGGCACAAGGGCCACAAAGAAGGCCACAAATAAGGGAAATGGGGAAGAAAGAAGAAGAAAAGAAGGAAG
>JBBPKI010000554.1:0-21783 GCA_038089155.1 Nevesoporus exiguus
TGCGAATTCGAATCGAGTACTGCCATGGTTCTGAACGATTTGTTGGACGATGCGGGAGGTTTCCGCGATGGATTCCGGCGAACCTTGAAGTTTGAAGAAAAGAGTGTCTTGGACTGGATAGGGTTTCTCCACTATGCCAGCAGTGTTGATGGCAGACATCACTATGTTGTACGCGTCAGACGGATGTTTACTCGAATGGCGTAAACACAGACTGTGATCATCAAGGAGCTCTACACATTCTAGACGGATTATCGATAAGACGATGCGCACGGGGTGGATGGACACGAACGTATGTGTGGGCCATAAGGGGTATTGAGAATTTCTTGGACGGCGCTAACGGCCATCTTGACATCCGGGAACTGTGCCATGGCCACCTTCGTTGGAACGCGAGGTGCGAGGCGAAGCGTAGCTATCTATCCGGTTTAAAGAAGATATACCGCAAGAGTGTGAAAATTTTACCCTCAGTTACAATACCCAAGGTACCTTCGGCGCCAATAAAAAGCTTGGTAGTGTCAAACCCAGCGGACGACTTGCGGGCTCTTTGACGCGTCTTGACAACTTTACCGGATGGAAGAACGACCGTCTGGCGGGCGCCTCGTTGTGTAATTGGACAGAAGGCATCACAAATCGACACTTACGACGTTCAGAAACCATTCTGCTTTTGCGGTACCATACCTAACAGCATTTGCTTGGACGATTGGTATCTCATCGATAAGAAGAGTTGAGTAGTGAAAACTTACTTCCAGAGCACCCTGTGCCGATCATTCCACCGATCGTCTCCCATGACTGTCACGACCATCATTAACTCCCAAAGAGAAAAAACTTACAGCACCTGGGCCCGGGTCAAGCTAAGCGACGTTAAACTCTGCTGACCTGGCATTCAGAATAGGCTTACAGGAAAGAAAAGAGGTATGCCTTTCTCCTTGAGAACGCGATTAATGTCTTCCCACCGAGCACCGGCCTGACACCGAAGATCACCGTCGGCCTCTGTGGAAAAGGAGCTCAATGGCTGGTTTGCATTTACGTGAGTTCAGTGTACGTACCGTTGATTTCCAGAATTTGGTCCATAACAGACATATTAATGCATATACTTCCGGAGGGATGCTTTATGCACATCTTATTTTAAAAGAAAAACCCCGCACACGCAGCAAGCGCACTCACGCCGCTGAAATGACCCTCTAGACTCGTCGCCCCACTGTAGGGAACAAGAGGGACCTTGTATTTGCGAGATATATTGACGACCTTGACAACATCCTCCGTAGTTCTAACCTTGACGACGACGGAGTGGGGTGAGCTAGGGTGGTATGAATTTTCAGAAGAGCCATGAAGCTCGAGGGAGTCTTTGTTTGTTTGAACACAATGTTGGCCAGGAAATGCAAGCCGGAGCTCATTGATCGCTTCTTCGATATCATTTGGACTGCAGTACGAGGATGCGAGTAAAATGGGGGCATCGGCGAACGAGGGTCCAGCTACAGAATCGGATGGCGATTCGAGAGCTTTATCTTGGTAATGAACGTACTTGCTGGAATAGTCAGAACTGAAGTGGGTGGTGTCGCATGCTGTCCTCATTGTAGGAGGCCTGAACTCGTCAAATATGCTATTCCACGAAGCGTGGAGGCCAAATCCAAGCGTACTGAACGTCAGGAGGGTACCGACGACAAACTTGCCTATATGTGCCACATCTTGATGCTGGGGAAGCCTGGTGTGGAAACCTGCATGCTGTCTGATCTGGACGGCAGCTCGGAGACGACTAGAAGAAAATACTGGACGACCAGAGCGGACATGCATCATGGACGTTGCTGGGATCATGGCGGCTGAACTCGCCGAGCTTCAATTACGTGTGAGCCAAGTCCGAGGGTCTCGCACCCTTGCCAGGCCGTAGTCCGTTTGCTGCTTACATTTGCAATCAAAGCTTCACGGCCGTTCACGGACTGCATTCTGACCGCTCCCCACTGGCCAGCACGGTGTTGCAGCTGGCTTCGGTGTAGCAAGGAATCACTATGAGTACAGGCGCTAGTTGAACGCGCATTTCGTTCTGAAATTTTCCATAGCGGGGAGACATGTGTGTCAAATTGTGAGCCGGACATTTTCGTGTCAAACTGCATTGGGTCGAGAGCGGGTTGTGGGCGGAGCAGCAGCACAACATCTGGATGTCGCGACAGGGTGGAAAGTTGAAGCCATTGAAGGTCTGTTTCCCTCAGATTCGTTTACAATAACTTGACCTTTTTATCTTTCTCTCGATCACATCTCTCGGCTATCCGCCCCTTTGCGACGGTGCTATTGACTGTCCTGTAGGCTGCGAAGAAGGAGAAAAAAGATGAAGACGACGACGACAAGGCCTTCAAGGAAAAGAAGAAGGCAGAAGAGGCCGCCACGAAGGCTGCAAGGGAGAAAGGTACGCATAACCCGGCATTGTAGAGGAACTCCCCCTCATCGCTGTCTCGACTTGTTCGATCGCCGATCGGTGACGAAAACATGCAGCTGCCAAAGGTGTGGATGTGTCTCACTGCTGCGATCCAATGTCGCTGAACATCAGTCTGCTCACCAGGTGGTGCTCCATCTGGCGGTGGAATCAAGAAGTATGTCGAGTACCTTTCATTTAGCGGTTGGTTGCAACGGATGCCACCCAAAATTTTCCAGGTCCTCGGGGAAGAAATAAGTGGATGTGGATGTGCTACGATCTTGTCCGGGCGTGAAATACTCGCTTTACGTGTATGCGTAGATGGTTTGATAAACTGCATTGTTATCGTGTACCACGATGAGTGCGACGTCTCGGGACTGGCGCGTCGAGCTCGAGCGCGTTTGGGATGTGCGCCGCCTCTTGTCTGCGCTGCACGTTCGTTGACCTGGTCAGTCTAGGTGCTCGGTCCATTCCCCATTCACGCTCGCGAACAACACTTTCTTTCTCCCGCATACCCCCTCGATCGTGAGTCCGCTTGCTCTCCAGCTCGCCTTGGCTCTCGTTCACCTCGTCCAGTTTCTTTGCCCATCGACACTACTGCAGAGTATCCCACATCGCTCACCTACACCGCTAATGCTTCCTGGTCAAAGACAACAGCAGACTCCCATGGAGTGATACATATATCTCACTCCTCTGTTCCCTGGGATCAGATACGAGCAACAGAAGGTTGGGCTGGTCTTCAACACGTGAACTTATTGCGGGGTCAGCTTTCTGTCCGACCTCCGTCCGATCTCAATGGAAGCGCCGAGGAGCCCTTACTCTGCATAGAACTCCTCCAAGGGGCATTTTTTGCGATTCTTCCGTCGCCTGATTCGTCAGAAAGAAGAACGCACATTCCAGAATGGCATTACGGGAATATATACACACTGGAGAGGGCTCCAGTCCAGCTCGTTGGATTACCCGTGTCACCCTCAAGGAAGTATGAGGTGATCATATGCGCTCCCTACGAGGTGCTTGACTCTTCTCCTGTCTCTCACATGAGTCTGACCGTTTTCGGATTCTATAGATACGCCTCTTTGGCGACCCCTCTGCATACTCATCCCCGTATCCAGTTCTAACACTCAATTTCTCTGTCTCTCTTCTATTTCCATGCTCCCCGACACAGCCGCTGGAGGCGGACGGGACCCAACTATCTATTGAGGACGCTCCGCTTCAGCACTCCCTCGCACACTCAGTAACCCCTCACATCGTCGATGGCACGCCATTTGGAGATGCAGTCGGCATCGGGGTCCAGTGTCTCGATTTCGGTTGCCTGATCGAAGAGTACTGGGCGGTCGTCCATGCGCATCTTGTTCCCAGCTCGATACAACTTGCAACTTCATTGTCCGTCACACTCCTCGACGAGGTACCCTTACGCATTGCACCAACCCAAACCCGTATCATACCCCTTCGATTATGTATGTCTTCACTTGAAAGAATACCCGAGGATATAAAACGGCTGGATGTCGAGCTGATATGCGAGCTCTCCGCCTATACGTATGATAATACAGAGCCTATGATCAAGAGAACATTCTTCCTCCAGGCCACCCTTCCGCTGACTCACGTTCCACTTTGGACACGAGATAAACATGTTCCCATCCGAGCTTCGTATTTCTTTGCAAAGTCGATGCCTACTTTGTTCCTAGCGAAGCCCCCAAAGGAAGCCTTCGGCGACTCCCATGTCCAAGGACAGTACGATAACGACGATACCAGCAAGTGCAGAGGCAATGAGCCGATTCTTGCGCTTCGTAAGTCGAGGCTTGACTAAATGATATGGATACAAATGCTCGTCTGACGGATTTAAGATGGCGCTGGTGTAGATATTCTTGCCCAGACATTCTGGCCAGATTCGCTTTTGCGCCAAAAGTACGCATGGGTCGTGATGCCACAAGGAAGGACGTCTTGGGTGCGTCTGCCTCTCACTGCGATCTTCACCCAAGCTCTTCACTCATCACTGTCTCTCTATTGGCAGGGACTCGATTGGCATGGCCCATCGACAGTCGATGCATTCGCAGCTGTCTCTGCCCTTTCGCGGATTCTATCCGACTTCGCTTCTGGAAGATGGGCCAAATGGAGCTTCGATATCCGTACGGGCATCATTCTTATGGGCCACTCGAATGGCGGACAAGGTGCATGGTACATGGCAGGCAGATGGCCTGATCGCGTGTGTGCTGGTGGGTTCTCACCATGCCGTCTCATTTTTTGAAGGCTCCTTATGGGAATTGACCTACGTCCTATCTATACTCTAGTTGTCCCTGCGGCTGGATATATCAAATCACAAGCGTATGTCCCGTGGTGTATGAGCCGTTTTGCACACTTCGTCGACCCAGCATTGCGTGCCGTCCTCAACAGTTCGCTTACACCGGACGACAATGATCTTTTCCTTGGGAACTTGGTTGGCAAGCCTGTATTGGCCTTGCATGGGTGAGTTCGTCTAGATGTTTAAAAGGAGAGGATGAGATGCCCGACATACGTCGTGCTTGATGCTCCAGAGAGTGCTTAGTCAACTAACGGTGTTCATCGCTTGCAGAGGCGCAGACGACAATGTCCCACCGTGGCACACACGTGAACAAGTGGGGATCCTGAAGACCTGGGACCCCCACACGAACGTAACGTGCGTACACCCTCCATATAACCCCCATGTTCGCTCCATTGGGAGGCTACCTTCTGCCAGTTTTTTGACATCGTTTGGCCATGGCCAGGTACTACGAAGATCCCGGTCGACCCCATTGGTACCCTGATATCTTACTCAGCGAGCGCGTACAAGACTTTCTTGATCGGGTCTATTTTCCTTCGTCATCGCTGCGCTATGTAGGAGAGAAACTATACACCCACGGACCTAAGAGCCAGGGACGCAGGTCAACGTTCGCTCTCACAGTCGCAATCCCTGCCGAGAGTGGATCGCTGAATGGATGGCAGATCCACGCACTGACAACCCCTGGGTTGTGGGTAACCCATATACTCGCGGATCAGTTGACCGTTGTTGACGGAGACGACTAGGTTAGGCCGGCTTCGAGTGACGATTACCCCCGATGGACAAGTGTTGACGCAAACAACGAATATCTCGGTCTTCTCGCTCGACCCGCGTGCCTTTCGCGATACTCACAAGGATGTCGAGAAAGCAGCAACTATTGCAATCGACGGCGACAATATCCCGGTCGATCTTAGCAACTCGGATAGGACTTTGTTCGTGAAGATGGGCAGTGCCTCGGCGCCCCACTCCAAGTCATCCTGGAAGGTATGAAACTCGTTCGACATTTATTGGGTTGAGCTACATGCGCCCGCCCCCAGATCCTTTCCAGGACCGAGTCGCTGGCGATGACAATACAACGCCTGTGTCCTCCGCGCCAGCGCCTGCAATCCATCCTCTCCACAAATGCACCACTCGCGCTGCTCGTCCCGTCCCTCTCTCCCTCTCTAGAGTTCTCTGCAGCTCTGCGCATCGCTCACGTTCTTCATTTGTTCCACGCACTCGACGCCCAGATCATTAGCGTTTCCGAGGCCGAGAAGGCACGCGCCCCTCTTGAAGGGAACCTGGTCGTCATCGGGTGCGCCGAGGCATCACTCGTTCAAGGGTGGCTCGCACACGCAGGCGGAGTCTGGTCGTACGCCGACGGGGCGTGGCGTCTCGGCACGACGCGCTTCGAGCGGCCATCTTCCGGTGAGGCGTCTTCGTTTCGCTTTTTGCTCTCTCGGCACCCGTTCCGACGTTGATGCTCATGCGTGGTGAACCCATTTTCTACCCACCAGCGATCCTGTTTTGTCAACCGCACCCCTACGACGAGCAAGGTGTCGCACTCTTCCTGCAGTCAACAGACGCGGCGGGCCTCGAGCGGGCCGTCCGGCTCTTCCCAATCCGCACCGGCGTGCTCTCGCCTGACTGGCTCGTCGTTGACGGCCGTGCAGACACGATTGGCGCTGCAGGCGTGCAAGGTGCAGGGTAAGTTCCCCCTTCCCTCCCTTGCATCTCCTGACAAGTTAATCTGTCCCACTTCATTCATCTAGCGTCTATGGCTGGGCGCCACCTGACGCACACGACCAACACGCCACAGGCAAATGGGTATGGAACGAACGCATGTCATGGCTTGATTAGCATACGTCGCCGATGCAACGCCATAAGTACATAGATAGAATTCGTCTGTACATCGTACGGTAAGGATCGTGGCAAGGTGAAGTTTCTGTGGACGCAAGGCAGAAGACAGGTCTCATAAACAACTGGTAGGAGCGGGGCGTTCGACAATCGCAAGGGGAACGAGTGTGTAGTAAAAGCGACGCAGCACTGGGTACGGACCGTGTACTGAAGAAAAAGAACGCCCAATATAGTCAAAGTTCGCATGTTACACCTTGTTCAACACTTGAAAGGGTGGGAGCTTGTTACAATACAGTGAGTTGCAGGTAGAGGAAGACGAGGCAAGAAGAGACTGAAAAGGGAGAACCCAAAGAGAAACAGATATGTGCGACAGATAGCAGTGACAAAAGGCACGAGTCTAGGGTTGGTAGATGGACCTCGCAACCTGATCGAGATATCAGCGCTCTTGCATGGCATAAGCTGAAGAAGGTACTCACACTCTCGAGAAGCATGGTGACTTCGGGGGCAACACGAACAAACTCTTTGTTCCAGAATTCATATTTCGGGTTCCTAAGAAGTTCAATGAACGTGACCAGGGCTCCCCATGGGTGGGGACGGTGGACGATAAAACGCTCCAAAAGAACACGAGTCATCACCTCGCGGAAGCAATCGTCCTTGACCTCGACGAAGAGGTGGAGTAAGAGAGAGGAGAACCAGTGGGTATGGGCGTTAGGATATCGCAGGTGGAGCACCATGGAACTCAGGAGGTGGTGTTGCCCTAGCGCTGCACATCAGTACGTGCTCAAGAGGACGGGGGATGAATCCTCACCTTCAACATCTAAATTAGTAGTTAGGTACTGTAAAGCAACGACGCCTGGGTCGCTTGGGACGAAGACTGACGACCCACTGCGCGCCTTTGCCTGCGCGACCGACGACACACCGATATACATTACCAATGAGTTAATGAGGGAAAGGTTGTAGGTTTCGGCGGCGCCTTCCGGGACCACGGATAACTTCAAACGGTCTTTGAGGGAAGCGAGGAAAGTGGGAGCACCTCGGTTTAGGAGGTGCTGATCTAGGCCATTTCTAAGATCAGCACTTTTAACGCCCGAAGCGAAGTCGGACAGGATGGGTGGAATAGGGCCCATCTCTGGAATCGAGTCGAATTTGATGTTGCGCAGGTGAGGGTCAGGGAGGACGATGGAGAGGGGGAAGGCGCTAATGATTACGTTGCGCAACTGGATGCAGCGGGGAGGGATGACGTCGCAAAGGCTAAAGTAGTATTCACTAAGGAACTCGGGGAAGTCGTGAAGAAGAACCAAGAGTAGACGGAGTGTGCCCCTGTAGAGGTCGCGAGCAGCAAGCTGAAGATCTGCTTCCTTGAGGAATGGTGCCAAAAATTTAAAGAGAGACAAGAGAAGCTTATGGAACGCCGACCAGCCCTCTCGGTTCTCGGACAGGAGCAACTTGGGCATGAAGTGCCTGTGAGAGACTAAACTCAGCCAGGAAAATGCGAAACCAGGGAAGTAGGTCGGTTGTAATGAACTGAAAGTGTCGCTGTGAATTTGTAGTGAGCGTCAATCCCACCTTGAGTAGATTAGTTTACCTGACAGCGGTCAACAGCTGGAAATATGCAGATCCGAGGTTCGCCTCCATTGCGTGCAGGTCATTAATAAGACTCGAGAAGAATCTGAAGAATGGCTTCTGCTGGAACATAACCCCTTGGTCTTCGTGCATATTGGCCAATACGAGGACAAAGATCGACAAGATTTTAGTGAGGTAGTGCACTTTTGCTTGGTCATTGTTGACGCCAGAAGCATCCCCATGGTACTTGATAATGTAGACAATCAAGCGTGACATCGCATCCAGAGCCTGGAAAGCGTAATCAAATTCTCCAGCAGCGATGCACTTGAGGTAGCTGTTGACGCTGGAGTCGGCGCACACACGGAAGAAAAACGAAGAGACATCCTCGACCTTCAGGATGCCTTGCTTAGTGAGCTGGGTGATGTAGGGGACAAAAGCTTTCTCAGGAGAGTGTGAACGCTGGAAGATAGTAACCCATTGCTGGAACCAGGAAAAGAGTTTCTCCCTAAGCTGCTCAGTCTCGGGTTTGACCGAAGGTTGCCTAATCACAACCCCCTCGGAAGCGATGGGGTTGCTCGGCCGTCTCACGACGCCGCGGAGGTCGTCCAACAGACGCTGAACACTGTTTAAAGGGTGTGAAGCCTAGTATCCAGAAGAAACACGAATACCTACTCTTCGTTGGCCTTCCCAGCTTGAACGAGCTGGCCTAGGACCTCAATCGTATATGTCAGTTGGTTTTGGGTCGCGACGGGCGGTTCAGTGGACAAGCACTCCCGGACGAGGCCGGCGGCGAAGCTCTGTAAGGTCGGGCGAGGATCTTGGAAGAGACTCTTCGCCAATTGCTGGTCCTGAAGTGAAGTGTTCACAAGTCCGCTGCGGAGAAGAGTGACGGTCACTGGAATATTGAGCTTGCGCTGTATCAACATCAGCATAGGAACAAGCCACGTTCTAGATTACAGACCTCATCCTCGGCGTACAGAAGCCAGGTGATGGCCTCTTTGGCAACCTCCTCAAAGGAATGGCACAGCTGATCCAGCAATGCCACGTAAATTTCCCTACCCAGCTGAGACGACGTCTTATACAATAATTGCACAATCTTCTGTGACATCAAGAGTGGGGTACGGTGGTGGTCTGCCGAATGGGCAGCGATGTAGAGCACCTGGCGGACCAAGTGGCGAATGTCATGGTTCGAGGGCAGTGCCGAGAGAGAAGTAATTGGCAGCTGGACGACAAGACTCTCTAGGTCCCTGACGGTGGCCTTAAACTCGATTTAGTATGAAGCAAGCATCGGCGACCAACGAACATACCGAGAACCGCTCCATCGCCTCAGGGTGGCTCAGAGTCGTCATCCCTTGCTCCGGTGCAGGCGAATCATTGTAAACGCCAGGAAGATGGTCAGCACGCGAATATGCCACCGCCGAGCCGGGCCGACTCATAGTGGAAGGTCGTCGCTTGGGATCGAGAGCTGGGTTTCCTCATGAGTATCACAACATAACAGTCTATACAGTACCCACAGAAATCTTCATAAACGGCAATTTGATGGGGCTGCAGACCCGCAGGCTTGATTCGCAAAGGGTCAGGGAGAACCACCGAAAAGTTGGCGGGAGGTGCAACAGGATCCCAAAATGCCTGGCCACTGCGAAGTTCCCTGTGCCTTCGGCGAATATCATAGGAAGCTGCAAATCCTTCATCAACATCCGCCACAGCGCGTTCCATCGCAGCTTTTTCAATGGCAGAACAAGCGACATCCACGTTGTCTGCCACTAGGATAGAAAGAACTTGCTCGGAAATCACTTGTTCACTGAAGCCGTGATCAACAAGCGTCGTGCGAAGGTGTCCACCAAGGTTGCTTTTGAGAGGTTCCTTGCAGGTCACCAGCGCGAGGCTCCCAGCGAGCTTCTGAGCCATCAGATGACCAGCCTTGCGTAGCTTTTCCTCACTAGGTTCCATAGCAAAGTCCTTCGTAACAAGCTCCCGGGTAGAAATGCCTGCAATCGTGACGGAGCGCTCAACAACAGGGACGATAATCTAGGAAAGACGTAGTTAGTGCATACGTGTCCAGAACAGGAGATGACTCCTAAATACCTCGCGAACCGAACGATCGACAGCTAACTGGACAGCCCTCTTAAATGAGTGATTAACGTGCAACGGCGCAAGCTGAGGGCTGATAATGACACTTGATGCCAATCCGACCAAAATCGATTCGATATGCACCCCAATTGCCCTCTGAGCCTCAGTAGGGGCAGCGGAGCCAAGCGACATGACTTGTCCTTCGCCCTGAATCCCGCCTCGCTCAAACCCATTTACTGGCAACGAGTCTACATCATTGACGTAGTCAGGAAGACCAGGTGCCGGGCCCGGTGCATCAGCTGTGGGGCGATTTCTGAGAATTGTAGTCGCTTCAACCGTGTCCAGATCAATGTCCAACCCTTTGCATAACACCTCGATCTCGAACTTCAAATTTAGCTTGAGATCAGCAAAGTGGTAAAGCTCGGCGAGAAGCGCGACGACGGCCATGAGCCACGGATTCGGGGGCTTGAATACCTTGGATCTCGCGCAAGGTTCAAGAGTCTTGCATACAAATGGAATGGCAACGATCAACCGACCACTTTCAAAACCCTGAACGAGGAGATCTTTGAAGGAAAGATTTTTGTGACGAATAGGTTTGTCCCTCGCGAGTGTGATGGTTCCCAACCAAGAACCGAGATTCTTCAAGACTGCCCGCTCAGACGTCACCTGCATCGTTTTTTCGCTGTTGAGCATCAAGTCAGACTTGAAGAATGTCTCCTGGAGAATAAGCTTGTCCAGTTTTGGCTTTTCAAGTGCGTCCAGAAAACGGAGATAAAGTTGATGGTTGTTGGGCTCCGCGCTGATCCGCTGGTCAACCAAATAATTGGCGAACCACCTTGCATAAGTATCGTCAAAGTGGTCCTTCATCTCCGTAAGTTTGGCATCGAAGTTGCTGGGAGCAAGGTTGTTCACGATAAACAAAACCTTGTCGGATAACTCCTCGGCTGGCTTAACAATCTCAGTGTCCATCTTGTCTGGCTGGATAGCCGTGAACACAGGAGTCGGATCAGTTGCTAGAGTTCTTGTATCCCCATTTATCCCATCTCCAGAAGTAATCGACCGATGAATAGTAGCCGCGAGGTCCGGACGAGCTTCCATCAAATGTGGAATGCCTGACAGCGCCTGACAAAGGGGCTGCCATTCCAGAAGACGGCTCTCGAACCGAGCCAGAGCTTGCAATCCAAACTTGAACAGGTTTGTCTCCGGAGAGCAGCTTAAGGCGTCGACGACATAACGAAGTGCTATCCCGAATGGAATAAGGTCGACCAATTCGTGTTGGATGATTGAGCCGAAGAGATAACCGGTCATGGCAAGTTCGCGAGCAGGGTAGTAAGACTGGAAGAATTTATATTCGTCGAAGAGGAAGTGGAGCATGCAGGAGAAAATTTCGTGATCTCTAGGATCTGCTGAAGCTTTGCTGCGTTGGAGAAGGGCAATAACTTCATCAATGGTCGTTTGTTCGTCATACATTTCCTTGTATATAGCATCAACTTCGGCTTCAATCTCGGCCGAGTAGCTGACGACAGCAAAGCCAGGTTCGGTGTCGGTGCCAGGGATGAGGTTCATGAGGCGCGGATGGATTTGTAGACAAGCGTTGCGGACTTCGAGGCAATAATCTATATCTTCACGAGGCATCTTAGCGGAGCTATGTGTCGGCCAAGTTAGTGAACCTCAGAGACAAAAATAAAACACACGGACTTATTTCGAAGAGTACGGAGGAAGATGGCAATAGTTTGCGGGCTGAGAGGCATAGTGCGACCATCTACCGCAGGGTCGGACATCCTTGAGACCTTTTCGCTCTCCATTTTGACTTCTAAGAAATGGATCATTGAGCGAAGGAACTCGGCGCCGTGTGCCGTGACATTGTCAGCAAGCCACTTGTCAAGATTTAAGTACTCTCGGCGGGAAGCCAAGGCGGCAACATCAAGAGCGAACGTGAAAGGTCGCGAGTCCAAGAGGTTTTCCAAAATCTGTATATAACACATCAGATGACGAATCGGACAGAGAAGTTCTGCTTGTCACTTTAAGATCTTGTGCAACATCCAGAATGCGAGTAATATTGAGAGGGCTCTCGTCATAGAAGTCACGAAAGGCGCTGAGAAGATACGCAGGATCGATTTGCCACAGTCGCATAAAGACAAGCTGATGGTTCGGGTGACCTGCCAGAAACATAGCCAGTAACTTGCGAGAGTACTCGAGACGAATATCGCCCCAGTTCTGATCCTATGTCAAGTGTTAGGCCGCGTCACAACAAACAAAAAGCAGGGGCATACCGGAACCTGAAGTAAGCCCATATGAACTAACTCTGCGCTGATCTTGAGCGCCTTGTCCAGCATATCACGTACGCAGTTCCGGATGTCGGCACTATCCGAATCCGCAAGTCGTACTAGAACCTCGAAGAGATCAAGAGAGTTCCATGTGTGGCCCTGAACGTTGGCAGCCAATGACTTGATTGTGGGGCTCGCCGTAGCCACGTCCTCTACAATAACGATTCGATGACCAGGTAAGGACACAAAGTTGAACGTGTCCCCGGGCAAGGACAAGAGGGCGTCCAGAAGCTTCAGCTGATACAGGGAATTTTTCCACACTCCCCAGAACCCAGTTACTGCATGCGGATCGGCATCCCGGGGACAATTGAGGAGGATGGCGATTAACAGCTTCAGTGTAGCGGTATCAACCCCATGTCGATCAGGCCAGTCGAATGCCTTGATGACGTTGGCCCAGTTAAGGTTGACATGCTGCGAGACGTGTGAACTACGAAGGACGCCATGTTGCAAGGTTAAAACTTACGAAACTGCCCAGAGCCCTCACCAATGCTCCAACGTCACACAGTGTCGCACCCTCCGCCGCAAGCCTGGCCAAATTTAATATGATCTCACTAACTTGGGCATCCCGTGGTAGGTTAGCATCAGAGATGCCGAACCGAAGAAGGAGAGCGCGAACTGTATCCGCATCGCTAGTAATCTCAGGGCCGAGCTGGATCAGGGTCTGGACGAGGGATGTGCCAGAGGGGAGGCTGCATGATTGGACTTTATTAGGCATGTCCAGTGGTACCAAAAGTGACACATGCTGGGGCATACCTCAATGTAGGGAAAATGCGCTGCAAAATAGGAGCCACTATCTCCGGGCCGTACTTGGCTTGCGCCGCAGCGATGAGGGCCTGACGTTGAGAGGCATCCAGTACCGGGGCTTCCGAATTGGAGTCGGACAACAGGTTTGACATGAGTTTTGCAATCTGCTGGGGGGAGAGATCGGCATGGTCGAAGGAGGGATGTTGGCAGAGAGAGAGGACGGCGTTCTCGAAGTCAACACGAATGAGGGCCGCAGCCTGGGTGGCCAGTTCTTTTCGGGTAGAACCAGCGACAATGGACGACGCCAGGACGAGTCTCTCAAGCGGCCTGAGAGAAACACGATCTACAAATCGGACTAGATCAAAGTGCCTGAAAGCGTCCCCTTCGCCCTTGTCTATGCCATCCCGGAACCGGTCTGCAAGAAAAGGGTCACGAGCGAGGCGCTGAGTTTCCTGGACAAGCAGACGAAAGGTCAAGGCGGTGGAGGTGTCGAACGCGGAGGGAGGGGCGGCCAAGGCGAGACGGCCCTGAGAATGGACGATGAGACGACGAATGAAGTGAAGGTAGGTATCAAGACCGTGCTGCTCCGAGAGCTGTGTCGCGCAGCAGGATGAGGGCTCGAATAGAAAAATTAGGGAGAAAGACGACGACGTACGGAACGTATCTCCAACTGGTTCCTCTCGAAATTGTCTTCCGTGAGAGTTGAGAGAAGGAAGACAATTTGAGCCTTTACGATGGTGTGTATGTTGGCGTTTGGAGGGTTATCCATCGCCGACGACCTGGCTGAAGACGACTCCGGGCGTCGATTGACGCTTCCACCAGCCGACGCCGTTTTGGATGAGGAGCGTGCTGTTGAAGGGTAAAAACACGTTAGGCCGGAGCGAAAGCAGCAGCCTGGAACAGTCAGTCAAAGTACTCTCCAAACTTGCGGGGGGGACCACAGTATATTCCAACTCCGATAGCGGAGATATAATGCGGTTGTTGCAACCACAGCCCAGTGATACTGGCAACGCTAGTGAATACATCACAGTGTCCTTCCCGACATTTCGCAGTAGTAGTCCAAAGAAGTAGGTACATGCTGAATGGCTCCGTCATCGTTTTCCTCCTGTGTGATGCAACCATTTGTCCGACTCGTCCGTGACCACTCACATACCACTCATGTCTGTCATTCATTTTTGCCTGCCCCCTCAGATGGGAAATGGCTCCTTGTGGCAGGTGGACCGCCGCAGTGAAGATCTATCCAGGCGACCGACCGTTCAATCCATAGTCTTTGCAAATGTTTAATCTTCACGGGATACACACAAATGTTCTCTTTTATTTTGTTTTTGCAATGGGGCCTTGCCGCTAGATATAATTGCTAGTGCACGGAAAACAGCGGAACCCCAGCCAACGGGCTGGCACTACTCACGAGCTGTTGAAGCGTGGTACTATCTGGTCTCGGTGAAAGCGTCAAAAAGCTGCAATTGTCGTGCGAGTGGTGTGACGCCAGCTGTCTGTGGCTCGAGTAAACAAAGATATGAAATTGCTCACATGTGGTCCTTAGATTTTTCAAGGGCTTGATATCTGCATTTGGTGGAAATGATAGACCTTTTCGTCCTGGTCTTCACGGCCCCCTCGTGCGTCCAAGATTACAAGTTTTCAGTGCATGGAATGAGTGCATCATGTGAGGGACAGTTAACGCACTCATGGGGATGGGGCATGCCGAGGTTGCTACCGACATGATTGAGTGCTAGCTTAGGCACTAGAGGGTCCTCGCCATCCTGCATTGCTTGAAGCGCGGCCTCGAGTGACAGGAGGAATCCGATCCAAGCAGCTCTGTAGAAAGTCCCTTCTCGACTGGCATCGATGCTAAGATTTGTCAAAGACCAACACAGTGCACACAAAATTACTATCACAGTGATTCCAAAGGAGCTTTGGATGTAGTAGTGTTAAGAGCACAGTCTTGCACTGTCTCGTCTGGGTCCCAGTGAACTTTACTTCTGTAAAGCAATATGAAGCCGGTAAGCATCAATCACAAGTGTATTAAAAGGGTACATTATTGCGCAAACTGCCTTCGACAACAGAAGCACGATTGGAAAGACTGGGGTGTTACGATTTCCACGGTGCCAGTAGTATCAACCTGCGAGACTTGGGCAGTCGGAGACCCCTGAAGGTGATCCGGCACCAGACTGGAGCATCTTGGTACACTGGATTGTCACGAGCTTGCCATATCCTCTTTACTACTGCCAATCGCAGTTACCAGGTATGCCATGGGCATCAAGGATACCATGGGATTCAGGGGTTACCTCGTCAGCGCCAGGTTGAAGAGGGGAATGGTACTAGCAAGGGGCTCCTTGACGATTTTCAGGCCCTTGGCTGTTGTTTCTTTAGCTATGTTTTGCAGCGAGTACAGACAGTAAGCAAAGCAACAATTGAAGGTAGAAGGCAGTGTTTCTATTTTCTAGGTGTAGGCATTGCGTTAGTCATGGGCGACCGAGTTCCAAACAAATGATTATGACCACTACCTTTCGCCCTATGGATGTCTGTCTTCCACCCGCCGAGCGGCACTTGCGAAAAATCACACCCTCCGAGCTTCTATTACAACCTCGCTGGCAAAGCCACTAAATTCGCCACAGCAAGCTCCGACTGGTGGAGATGGATACTACAGCCTTGACACTGGTGGTTCTCGTTCCCTGACCCCCTACCGGTGACAGCTGCAAAGGCTTGGTGGACTGTTGAAGACTCGCAAGCGTCGTCGCGTGTCTTTCTCTCGTCATCGAGCTCGGTAGCGAGTTCCTCCTTCGTCTTCTTGTAAGACTCCGTTTCCGGACGCCGTTACGAGCGCCCAATACTTGCGATACGGCCCCCCTGAGACGCTACGCGTCTGCACAACCCGCTGACTTGTCGCGCGAGCGCTTCGGTTTCCCGGGCATGTGCCGACGTGGACACCCGCTGCCTTCGATTGTCGTAACGCGATCCTTCAGTGAGATAACATCCAACGCGATGATAGCGACCTGAATGACAAGTGCAGTGACTGTCAGGCAGAACCAAACGGATACAACATTTTAGTCGTAGCAAGCCAGACACGGGAACTGCCTGGCTGGCCACATTGTACAGCGTAGTGGGCTCGGCGTCTGGCGACTGGGGTGTGACCGCGTCTTGGTCCATCCCGCGCTGTGTCGGTATCTGGGGGACACCGACATAGCGTCGCATAACACGTGCGAACGCGGAGGCGCTCGACAGTACAGTATCGTGGTGAGAAGTAGCACTGTGGAAGGCAGAGAGAGGGCAATAAAGAAAGAACGTGGCGATGAGGGCAGATGCGGGAGGGAACAAGAGAAAGAACTGAAAACCAAAGAGTGAGCCAGCTAGTCTTGTGTATGACAGGGATCAAGGCCTACTAGTAGGTTTGGACAGGGGTCTCAGCGGACTGACATCTAGTCCGTACCTCGGTATCTGTAACGCGACCAATCTCCTGCAGCGAGCTCGTTACTAGGTGACTGACTGTACCGAAACCAGCAGTATTCTGGTGTTGGTGAACTTTCAGCGTTACTTAGAAGGACCGAAAGGAAAAGATGACTTATGAGAAAATGAACATGTTATGACCCAGCGAATGCCCACAATGACATTTACCATGGCATGGCATGGTCATCGACCTCACACCGACGATTAGAGAGTAAAGATGAAACGCGCGTGAGATACGTGGAAGAAAAAACATATGAACATGATGATACATCTGATAGCCCACCAATGACATGTACAGCTAGCTCTGTGAAGAAAACTGTCCTCCTTGCTGTACCTGCGCCATCGTCGTCCGCTGCACCCGGCCAATCCGAGGCCATTTGTCAACAAAAACTATGTCACCTAATCAGCCCACGCACTCACCTGCATGAGCCTCAATGTCTCCTGCGTGAAATGTTGGCCAGAAGGCACGACTGGTAGATAGTGCGCTGGGATGCTACTTGTTGGGCGGGACATTGCGTTCCCTGGAATCTGTGGTGATGGCATTGGTAGTTGGGGTTGCGCAGACGGTGGGCGTGGAGAAGCGGCAACACCAGCGTTCGAAGGTGTGACAGTGGTCCGAGGGGGGGAAGCTTGCTGTGCGACGCCTATACCTGGCGAGGACGTCGCTGCCCGGGATTGGTACGGGGGCGAGAGGTGCGCACCAGCAGGTAGACTACTCAGAGCGGCCGGAGGCGTACTCTGAGTTTGTGCCTGTACTTGCGCCTGGGCTTGTAGTTGGGCATGCACTTGCGCTTGCGACTGGGCCGTCATCGCGTTGGCACGCGCTTGCGCTGCCTGGACCTGAAGCATCTGCTGTGGTGACATCCGCGCCGCCGCAGCCGACATTGGAGTTGGCATTCGCTGTTGCTGAGAGATGTTGACTTGGGGGACCGCAGACTGAGCGCGAATTTGGGGAGTGGGTTGAGCAGGCTGGGTAGTTGGTCGAGGGGCACCATTTCCGGTTTGCTGTTGCTGTTGCTGTGGTGGTTGTTGCGGTTGTTGTGGCTGTTGCGATTGCTGTTGCTGGCCGGAAGCGGCTGCCGCAACTGGTGGTTGCTACACAGTACATAAGTGAATGAAGCAACCATATCGAAAACGAGAAGTGGACAACCTGTGTACGTAATAGCTGTTGTCTCGTGACTTCTTCGTGCCTTCGTCGCGCCATCAATATTTCCTGCTGATCCCTCGAATCTTTCTCCGCTTTCATCCGGCTAAGCTCAGCAGGGGTGAGCTTTGGCATCTTGTTATACTGGCCATGCGTGTCATGAATATTCGGAGGTTTCCTCTGGTTCACTACATGTCCTTTAACGATGGTTCACCGGCGAGCCGTCACGAGAAACGTACTGCTTGCAGCTTTCTGCGCCGCTTCCCTTTTCTTTGCGGTCTTGCGTATCGTCTCATACATAAGCGAGTGTCGCCGTCTCTTGATTGTGTCTGAACTGACACTCACGCCCATCCCACCCGCCCCGCTAACCTGACCCTGTGCGATACTGATATTCGCGAGGCGCTTTACACCCCTCGTTGTCATCTGGACCTGTTGGGAGGACGTAGAGGGCGTGGCAGGTGGTGGCGTCCCATCTGCACCCGAAGAAGTTACATCTGCATGGCCACTCGGGTTCCCACCAAGCTTGAGGTTCCAGCGCTCAAAGCACTCCAAAGGCGTCCGCTTGTCGATTGAGATCGTGACGCGCGCTGAGTTGAAAGAATCGGCGACAAGGGACCAATTCGAAGGATATCTCTCGACGATGGATTTAAGGAGGGCATCTTCTACAGGGCTCCACGCGTGGTCGAGCCGCTTTTTATTGTCTTTCGGAGGATGGGGAGCGACAGTTCCTCCGATGGCCTGTGGTTTTACACCATCGAAAAGTTCTTCAAAGCAGAGAATTCAATGAGGCGAGACCAATATTAACCATCCGATCATTGGAACACATACTCACCAGAAAGTTGCTCGTCGGTAATCTTACTCGACGAACTCTCTGCTTCCGTAACAGCAGGTTCCTCCGGAGGCAGCCACTTCCCGTTCTTCCACCGGCTGACCGGTTGCAAAGGGCTAAGTAAGGTGGGCCTACACAGCATGAAGTTGCCTATGGGTGTTACCTTCGTGTACCCGGCATCGTCGACGCGTTTGTTGTCGTCCCGCTCTGACTTTTTATCGGACTTCTTCTTGGGCTCCGAAGGTGCAACGTCAGGCATGCCAAGTACCTGAAGGTCGGGAAATAAGTCAGACAGGCCGAGGGAACGCGCAGCATCGGGATCAAGAGAGGGCGGCGAAGAGTCCTCGGTAGTGAGATCTGAAAGTGCTTTGACGAGGTCGAGGTCGTCATTATCCACGAACAATTTGCTGTCATCTGCGTATGCGATCCGCTCTCGCAATGGCGCGTACAAGCTCGACTTGGACGCCAGCTTGCTTGGGCTTGGCACAGGAAGGGTACTGCTTTGGGATTCGGTGCCCGTTTGCGAACCAAGGACTGGATCGCTCGAGTCTGGTTTGAGCCCCGCGAGATCGACTACCTCCGTCTTCGCGGTCTGCGTCCTCCCAGCATCATCGTTTGCGGCTTTATCCTCCTCGCTCTCGCCAGGCTGAGCGTTATTAACATCCATCGCACCCACTTCTCCCTGCCATGCGCCATTCGCATTCCCCAACGCTGACGAATCCTCCATGTCCTCTACCTTCGGCCTCAGAACACCTTCAGGGGCCATACTCTGCCTCCGACTACTCTCTCCTGACTCGCCCGACCCTGACCTCGACCCACTGCTCTCCAAGGCTTCTTCCAGGACATTTCTTGTCTCCAAGGAATCGACAATATCCCTTTGTTCGACTTCCCCCTCGTCATCGTCATCTCCGGACTCCTGATCGCTGTACGCATGCTCTTTGTCGCACTGTTCGCCGGTGATTCCTTCGTTGTCCACTCCCATGCTTTGTTGCTGTCGCTGATGCTGCGAAGGATCTGAGACGGAATCGACCGTACGCGGTGGTTTCCAGTGCATACAGATACCTAACTGGACGCGTTCTTCGCGAGTTTTGGCTCCATGCCATTCGAGAACGGTAGTGGATATGTGGAAAGCGAGAGCGTATTTCCATCTGCGTTCTTCCCGGAAGTCGACGCGCATCCATTTCTGTCGTTCGTAGATAGTGTGAGCCCCAATATAACATCCGTATGAAAGTGGAGAAGCCCACAACAGCAGAAAATGGCAAATGTGAAAGATGCGGATGAAAATACGTACCATCTCATCTAATAGATAGTCCCAATGCGTCTTCGTCATTCCTCCGAGGTTTCTCTGCTTTTTTGGCTGTCGATAACTCCACTTTGCCACATTTTCGAGAGACTCAACGCGCTCCAGCGTGCGCATAAGCCTCAGCTCAGTGATTGCGACCTGCGCCAAACATCAAGTATTCAACGAAAAACCGGAGGAAGGAATATGCGTACACTCCAATCTTTTGTGCTCAAACACTTGGTTGCCCTCGATACCTTTTTATGAATTGGATTTGCATGGATAATCGCACCCCACTTGGCAAACCCAAGTGGCGTCCACTCATCTTTACCTCCTCTAGTGTCCGTCTTGTCTTTATCTTTCTTTTTCTGTTTCGATGCTTTGCCTTTGCGGAGACACTCGGGCGGGAGCACTTTGAGAGGAGGGAGGTTATACTTAGGGTTAAAGTGGTGATGCTGAATCTCTATCGGGACAGTCGGTTGTATAAGTTCTTCGAAGTTTTCACTGTCTGCATTTTCGAAGCTAAAATCAGGCAGAGCAGGAGCAGGAGATGTTGGCGTGGGTATGAGAAGAGACGGTTGGACGGACGCGACATCAACAGCAGTGTGGATTACCATCGGGCGAGGAGGAGACTCAGGTGCAGGCGAGGGCGAGGAAGGAGCTGCAGACACGATGTCAACAGACATGTCTTCACTCTTCCCGTGTATCTCCGCTGTTTGGACAAAGACAGGCGAAGATGGGAGCATCAGCCGGGGAGGCTCCTCACGAACGTCCTCCATAGGTTCCGAGGTGTCCATCTCCACTGGCTCTGTGATAGGCTGAACGTTGACGCGCTCCGGGGACTGTGATGGCACAGGCGGAGACCGCGACCGTGAGCCATGTCGTGATACAGCAGGACTATGGTGTGACGGTGTCGACGCAGGACGGGACGCGGGACGGGACGGAGGACGAGGAGATGCAGGTACACTGACGCAGTGGTCAGATGGTAGTGTCTGCTCTTCTTCCCCCTCCCCCTCTCCCTCCCCCTCTTCCTCCTTCTCTTGCATTTCTCTGGGTCCTTCGGGGGATGGGGTGGATTGATGAGACGTGGGTAACTCAGCTTGAGCAGTGGCTTCTACGAGGTCATTGATCTCAACCTCCTCGTCCTCTTCTCTTTGAACTGGTGACTTGGTACGTGTAGGCGAGGCAGGTGGTTCTGACATCGGAGAGCCAAGATCAGGTACAACCGGTTCCTCCACTCCCTCCATGACCTCTTCGGAAGGAAACGGAACAAAAAGCTCGCTATCGGATAGATTGGATATCATGCCTGATTTTTGGCTGCAGAAATAAAGGTCAGGACAGTGCCTTTTGGCCCACGAGACCAGCAGCATCGGTCGGCCTATGGAATACGAGGAAAAATGATACGCACCCTTTGCTGAGGTCGAACCTATCCATAAATTGCTTCAATCCTTCATCTTCATCATCAACCCCACGACCGATTTCATCCAGCGCGAAGAGAACACCGACGTTGTGTTTCTGTTGAATCATATAGTACATCTCACGGAGAAGCGCATTTCTCTGCTGTACGATCGCGCTGCGGACTCGTTAGTAGGAAGCGCCGACGATGAACGACAAGGCTCACTCGAGCTGCGCCTCGCGTTCTGTTACGAGCGACTCTATCCCCTCTAGAGACATGTTACCGCGATATCCGGCGTTTGTGTGTCGTTTGCGCAAACCTCGCTGGGACGTAGAAGCGAGTCAGAAAGGACTAAGAATTAGATCGTGAATGAGCGGTTTGTCGTCAACGTCGCCGGCGACGCGCTCGCCCGTGTCTGCTAGACGGATAGGACGAGGCGAGGAGTGGAAGGGGGGTC
>JBBPKI010000555.1:0-21742 GCA_038089155.1 Nevesoporus exiguus
CGCAGGACAACCGGATATCGACGCTGGCTACGACCAAGGTGAGAGCCGCTCTCTTCTTGCGGCCATCGTGCTCGGCGCTGAATCTTGTGGTAGATTCTGACGCCTGCCGATTTCGCTCTACTCAACGGTCTTCGCATCCAAGCTGCGACGAAAGCGATCGAAAACGGCGGTGGCACCAGAGCCAAACGCAAACTTGCCGTGCTTGAAGCCTCCAAAAAGGCCGCGTCCGGAGATGGCTCTGCAGATGCATTTATATCCGAGAACGATATTCTGGGCCCTCGCAAAAAGACAAAGGCAGACTACGCAGAGCGTGTTGCGTCCATCGAAAAGGGCCGCGAGGGTCGTGAAAAGTACGGTTCGCTCAAGGGCAAGAAGAAGGAGACGCCGAGCAGTTCGACGAACAAAGAAAAGGCGAGGAACAAGCCAATCATGATGATACTGAGCAGCAGTGCTGTGAGAGGGAAGAAAAAGGCGTCGCTAAGAGAGAAGCAGCAAAAGCTGAGGGCACACATCGAGCGATCGAAAAAGGCACATCGTTGATCGCTGCGTTACACCTACATGTTCTGTACTTCACTCGATCTCATGCGCTAGTCAAAGGCGTCCGCTTCTGATACGCTCCGCAAGGTCATACCCCAATGCAAAGTGGTGGTACGGGTTAGGCACGCGTTTTGAATGCAGTCTCGAGCGACTCGCGCACCTTTTCGTCGTAGTCTTGACGACGTAGGACGCGTCACCATTCGCCACTGCACTCGACTTGAGACGAATCGAATCAAGAAATACGCACCTTGTAACACGCGCTTGAGCTGGGCAAGCTCGACCACCCGTACGACGATGTGTTCGTCCGGGTCCGGTTTGGGGGCCGGATACTCCATCTCGTCTTCAAGCTCGATCTTGACGATGACGAGCTTCATCTTGGCGGTGGTCATTCCTGCGTAAAGAAGCACCGGCACAAGTACGATGGAGGTGGGTCAGCGTGGGGCGTCGACCGCTCCCTCTGAAAGAGGTCGTCAAGGAAGCGGCGTGCTTACCGGGATCGCACGCGATGGTCGGCGTACACGCGACGACGTCCTGGAGCGTCGCCTTGTACCCCGTTTCCTCCTCCAGCTCGCGCAGTGCCGCGACCCGCGCTTCTTCGTCGGGGCCTCCCACGCTCGTAGGTGCGTTAAGCAGACCTGTCGGCGGCCGGTCAGTGCGCACGTGTGGAGTGGACCCGTGAACGAAGGGCACGCACCAGCCGGAAACTCTGTCGACAGAGGGGGGGACGTGAACGTTTGAACTGTGAGACGGGACGAAGAGGGGCCCGGACGTGCCTATGACGTGTTTGTCCAGCGGCGGACGGTACTGCTCGAGGATGACGGTCGACAGCGGGAACGCGTTCGTCTTGGATTTGAGTAAGGCGAAGATCGCGACGGCTGCATGCGGGGATGGGGAACAGGGGTAAAGGGGACAAGCTCGGGAGTCAACGCGATCAGTCAGTGAACAGGGGAGGGCGAACAGACCGTCTTTCCCGGTTTGACCTTGTACGACTTTGCGCTCGGCGCATTCCCAGACGTGCTGTCCGTCGAACGTAAGCAAATACGAGAGGGTGGGCGAAGGCCAGCGTACCTTGTTGCCATCCCGGTCTTGGTAGTGGATCTTGGTCAATGCGACGAACCTGGACGTAGTCCGTATCAGTTCCGACGGTGGTTGAGCTCGGGCACACAAGAACGAGCCTCACCTTGAATGCGCATTGTCGAGGGGCTCTGTTGAGAGGACTTTGGGGTCAGGCATGGCCACGGTGTGGATTCGAGACGGTACAGAGAGTCGACCCGGCCTGAGTCTGACAAGTCTGACGAGCAAGGATGTCATTCAAGCGCACTTCCTACTAACTAGCCTCATCTCGACTTTGGTCGTTTCTTTGGCTGCTCGGTTTTCTTGTCTTGCAGCCGCCGTTTGGTCCCCCTGCCCATGACCACAGCTTTCTTCACTGGTTTCACTAGTTTCTCCTCTTCTTTCTCGTCATCATCACCATCTTTATCTTCCTCGTCCTCGTCCTCGTCCTCCTTCCTTTCCTCGTCTTCCTCGCTGCCTCCTGCCACCACCTCTTCCTTAACTTCTGCAACCAATCCATTCCACCGACCGCCCTCGTCACTCCCAAGATCGCATGTCCATATCGGCAGACTGATGCTTGTACTCGTTTTAATGTGCAAACTCTGCACGTTGTCCCAGCCACCCTTGATATGACCGATGATAGCCGGAAGCGCCATCTCAAGATTAACTTGTATTTGTTTTGGCGTATGTGACAGCAATCCTATCTTGACCGATCTGGACCAAGGCGTGAGTTGCCAGCATGGGGTATAGAGTCGTTCATCAGAAGCACGTACGTGCACGTCCCCTTATTTTGATGCATATAAGACGATTCGATGGCCCGCTCGAGCTCGCCCCTGAGATCCTTGCGTGTCAGACAGACAGGGATAGGTTGTCTAGTCCCCGTTAACGCATCAACGCGGGTGCCGCGCACAATTCACGTACTTTTTCGCCTCGAACCATTTCGATCCGAGCAGCCGCGGCAGGAGGGGTATCACCCGTTCGTCCGCGAGGAACATGGCGTTTTCTTTGAGCAGCAGCCGACGGGCCTCGAACGCCTTGAATTTTCCCTTGAGCTTTTCCACCCCGACAACGCGGGAGATGAACTTGATTCCGTGCTGCTCCAGGAGGTCCTTGTATTGCCGTTGGGGATCTTTAGTGATCAGACACACGCCCGACGTCCGAGGATCGATCAAGGGGTATTTTAGAGGTCTGTCAACGAGGAAAAGTGTGAGCGCCACATCCTGTATGGTGACCGACGGCATACATGCGAAACGGTTTGAATTTTCGTTCGGGATGCATGGTCTTGACGGTAATCTGGAGCCATATGTGTTGCTCTTTGCCTGACAGGAGCTCGGTCTCGGCGCGCTTCTCCTCGAGCTTGGTGGCATAGGCATGGAGGGCCTCGATGGCGCGTTTGCATTGTTTGACGGATACATGCTCGTCGACGAGCTCTGACTTGGCCATGGTCGTAACGGGATTGTAATCACTTTCGCCGAGGCGAAGACCGGCGTGTTGTCTCATGTTTGTCTCAAATAAGAGATAGCAAATCCGACAGGCATGACTTGTGCTATGCATACGGTGCCCAGGCACGCATGCATCTTACCAGTCGATGGCTCAGAGAATACGTCGTATAATCGATGCCCGACCTACATGTTCGGTGGCAACGCAAACGAGGCAACCTTTTCTAGAGCATGCCCCCTCTTTTCTCGGCGAATGGTCAAGGGTGACTCAACTCGTACCGTGGCCGCAGATATTCAAGCTGGGTGAACGATAGACATGCAAGACAGTGAATGGCACTGGCGTGGCCACACTCGAGCAATTTCTTCATCAGTTCGGAGTACACGCCGTGGGATCACGCCAGACGGACTGCTACGACGACAAGGACAACGGCGAGGGCAACGAGAAGGACAACGAGATCGTGAGTGCAAGACAAGGATGACGAGGACGATGACACTATCTCAAGGGCGGGATGACGACGGTGACGAGGATGGCGACGACGACAACGATGACCATAATGACCACAATGATAGGACGCATGTGGCGACAGATGCTGACAATATAATTGTACCAGGTATGCCTGCCAGATACAGCATCAAACTTTTATAAATTGACCCATGGGAGTGAGTATAAAGATGCGTAGGAAGTACCAAATAGCCGATCATCCATCATTAATATTAGTTTAGGGCCCCACTACAAAACCCGTGTGAAAATTCTAGTAGTTATGCAGAAGGCACTTTGCAAAGTGTTTTTATCACAAGTCGGTGATACTCGAGACCCGATGGACGTGGTCCCCCCACGATTCAACCACTCCGTTCGCGCACGTTGCCTTGTCGCTGCTTCATCACCAGATATCCATCCCTCAGTTCTCCTTGTGACGGCACGCGTTCAGGCATGCATACTCATACTTCCTCGTATTGTCGGGCCAAGGGAAGCATGGGTGCCGTGGCTCCGGGTGGGTCTGCTTAATGAGTTCGTAAGTATCTGGCATCCTGGTTAGTTATAAATTCAAACATTTCGATTACTTTCAGGATCATGTCCCCCTTGTTGGGCCATCTTCTCCCCATCCCAAGTTCTTGGGGAGTCTCCGACGAATGTTATTGTATTACTATACTCATGGCATGAGGGTGGAGGACTTTGATTTGGGTGAGGTCAGTTGGAATGATGATTTGGTGACTAGAGAAGGGTACACGGACATTTCACCGGATGTGCTTCCTGAGCTAACAGGAGACAATTTCTGGTGGGAAAACCCGCCACTATCAAGTGAGTTCCTTTAATCAAGATCTCGAGTTGCCTTAATGTCCCTCTACTGGCAGTATCCTTAAGGCCCTTACAAAGTCCTCAACCGGACTCTCTGGTCCTGGTGGGGCCGCGATTGCTGAACGAGAGTAATCACGAATCTGAAACCCCATCGATCCCGGAAGATTCTCCAGTGCCCCAGCTGAAATCTGTTTCTACTTCCAAGCTAGGTTGGAAAAGAGGAAGGAAGCGTGTCCTTTCGGATTCGGAAGCGGAGAAAGACCAGGAACCGCCTTCGCGAAACAATTCTCGGTCTGCGAAAGCAGTTCTGGAACATCGTGACAGAAATGTCAAAGATATGCCATCCACGGTGGTAGTCTCTGCTGCAGAGCCAAGCCGCAAAAGACGGAGGAAGAAACATACCCTCTCGGACTCCCAGGAACCACCTTCTCGAGTAACGACCCGGTCTATGAAGGCAGTCCTAAGAAGCTGCAGCAGGAATGCCAAGGGTGTGCCACCCAGTACAATGGCTCTTTCCGCCACAGTGCCAGGTCCAAGAGGGCGAAGGAAAAAACGCATCCTTCCTGACTCGGAGGAGGACCAGGAATTGTCTTCACAAGAGAATACTTGGTCTCTGGTGGCAGTCTCGGAAACTCCCAGCGAGGTTGTCGAGGATGCACCATCCATGATGGCTGGCCTGCAGGAAGTAAGTGAGCGTGACACCTTGGTAGATCACGACACTGGGCCGTCCCGGAAGGTAAAGGTTGCATTTCATCGTGGCCAATAAGCTCACTGATTCTCTTCTAGATGTGCGATACCTGCGGGATGCATGGAATATCTTGTGCATGGCCAAAGGATACCAATGGCGTGGTTTCCCACCGCGAGAAGCGTGCGTGCATTACCTGTGCCCGGCACAAGACTGAGTGCTTGGTTGATGGTAGGTCAACCATGTCTTTCTCCTTGCCTTTGTCCTGTCTCTTTGCTGAGGAAGAATACAGGTGTGATGGTTCATCCTCGAAGGAGAAGTCAGACCAAAATAAAGCTCTCTCCACAAAAGGTGTTACAGGACGAGCATGATGACTTGTTCTCCTTGGTGACCCGGCTGAGCAAATGTCTCAATGAGCTTGAGAGGCTGTCCGCTGCTGAAAGGGAGGATCAAATGAAACTCAAAAAAAGATTGGATCTCCTGGAGCTAGAGTTCTATTCCTTCCAGAAACTATACTCGTCCTGATTCCCTTCTGGCACTTCTGGCATGGGACATGGCGGGCAGGATTGGCAGGACACCGATCCTCGATAAATGATAGTCCTTCGAGCCTTCACATCCTCCTTCCTGGTACTTAGCAAGGTTCCACTGACTTTGTCAATAATTCCCAAGTGTATAATAACCCTGGCAATGGTTTAAATGACTTGTCCAACTATTGCCTTGAGTTAAGGCCTAGCGTCTCTGCTACTCGTGCGAATAATGCACAGATGGGCACGCTCTCAGTCTCTTTGCAGCTTGTTCCGCAGTAAGATCACGCTGAGGTTCCGCCATCACTTCATATCTATCCGGGTAATGTCAGATGTCGTCTAGAGCAAACAGCGACGCTATGCACCCAGCCAAGAACTTGCGTATTGTCGCACTCCTCAACAACGGGGGTTCGAAATGGACGTGGAAGTGCGCAAAATCGTCCTCGTCCTCCATCAGTGCGCTATCGACACACTTAGGTGGGAGGGGACGTTGGTGGATGCCCATGGCGTAGGCAAAGGAACAGGAAAAGAGGTTGTCGTAGCGGATTGTGACACAAGATATGATTTCTGCGAACGCGCGGGTCTCTTCTGGGATAAAATGGGACAAGGAGGGTACATGTCTTTTGTATGGCAACACTGGTACAGCGTGGTGAGGCCCTGAAGAAGACGCTAGCGGAAAGGTATTTACCCAATATCTCAAATGGCCAGTAAGCCCACCATGGAACTAAAGCGACAAAGTGTTCGTTCTCGACCACGATGCGTTCCCTTGCGGTGCGCTCATAAGTAACGTACTCGCACAGGAGACATGGTTTGTTCTGGTACCCCTTTGGACCATTGGTCGTTGCCGTCGGGGACCGGGCATAATCGCGCAGGTTGCTCAGCTCCTTGGCTGGGAGAGTAGGGAGCACAGAAGTAGACCAGACTTGACTGTGTGGATGAGGGTTGGAACAACCCATCATCGCGCCCTTGTTCTGATCTTACTGTGATCAGTCCATGCGTTTTCCGGAAACAAGAAAGAGGGACCTGCCTCGAAGATTTGGACATATTTGATGCCGTCCTGCGTGCCCCGATGATGGTATATGCGGGTCCACTCTTCGACGATGGTGACGATGTCGTCCACACTGAGGGTGGGCAGACTGAGATCGTGTCGTGGATGGAAGCAGACGACGTCACAACCACCCTGGATTGGCTCGGCGGTCAGTAAGGGATGGGGAGTAGCGGGGGCAGCGGGTCCCGGAGATGGGAGCACGGCGGCATAGTCGTTCTCGAACACCATGGTAGCCTTGTAATCTCTGTTGACCGATCCGTTCGCGCGGACGTTTCCCGGACAAAGGTAGCAGTTCTTGTCATATTCAGGGAGATTGGACGGCGCAGGGGGCTCTGTCTGGCCCAACCAAGGACGCTTTGTGCGGTGTGGAGAGACGAGGATGTGTGTGTTGGTGAGGAAGTTGTCTGGGAGGGGTGAGGAAGAGACCGGAGGATGATTGGAGGGGACTCACACCGCCTGTGGGGGTGCATCGTCGGGTCGAATTCATCCGCCATCGTGCTCGAGGACGACCTTGACGACGCGACTCGTCTTACAGTGCACCTCTTCCGTCGACATGTCCGATCCAACACAGAAACGACGTCACGTCCAACGCTCGCCCTCGCCGCCCGTCTACAAACTCGACAACGAGGACGACACGTACGAGCCATACGTCCCCGTCGCTCAACGACGCGAGGCGAAACTCGCCAAACTCTCCGTGCTGTCGTCCGCCTCGGATGCACGGGAAAAGGCAAAGAGACAACTGGAGGAACTGCTCGAGAAGGAAGATGCGGAGCGCGAGGAGGAGAGACGTAGGGAAGGGGCACGCAACGAGAGAACGCTCCTCTTAGAAGCCCAGGAGGTCCATTCGCGCAAGGCTGCAGAGGGTCGGCGTGTCCCGTTCACTCCTTTCGTCTCGTCTGACCACCTCCATCTCTAGATGCCAAAAAGACGGACGTAGAAAAGGCAGAGGAGGCCGACGCCGAAATCCTTGCTGCCATCGCTAGTCGGAGAAAGCTCGCCTCAGATCTGGAACTCGCAAAGGGCATACAGTACGAGGAATCACTCAAGACTACGTGCGTCGCCGTCCTGTCCATAACGTGTTGACCTGATATCCGGTCAGATGGAGACCTCCGAAGTACATCCGCGAACGCACGGAAGAGCAGCACCGACGTCTACGCGAAAAGTACCACATCATCGTCGACGGCGAGGACATACCGCCCCCAATCGAGCACTTTGAAGTGAGTGGAGCACGCGCAACCCGTGCAAAAGGACTCTCATAATGTTTTAGGACATGAAAATACCAGATTCCATGCTTCAGTTCCTCAAGTCCAAAAAAATCACTTCACCTACTCCCATCCAACTCCAGGGCATACCCACTGCGTAAGTTAAAGTTTCCTCTGCTCGTCGTAAGACCTGGCGCGCTCATGTCGGTAGTTTCTCTGGTCGAGACATAATTGGGATTGCATTCACAGGTTCCGGAAAAACCTTGGCTTTTTGCCTTCCTCTCATTATGCTCGCGCTCGAAGACGAAGCCCGTCTTCCCTTTGTCCGTGGGGAAGGGCCCATCGGCGTCATCCTCTGTCCTTCGCGGGAGCTTGCCACACAAACGTACGAAAACGTTCTCTCCTGGACTGCCGCCATCGCCAAAGATTCCAGATACCCCCCTCTGAATACGCTCCTGTGCATTGGTGGTATATCCATGAGTGAGCAGAGCCACGTGTTGAACAAAGGACTCCACGTCGTCGTCGCCACGCCCGGCAGACTGATCGATATGCTGGAGAAGAAGCGGTTCGGGTTCGCGAATTGCAAGTATTTGTGTATGGACGAGGCTGATCGCATGATCGACTTGGGGTTCGAGGACGACGTCAGAAACATCATGAGTTTCTTCAAGGTACGCCCATTACCCCGTCGCTTCTCGAAGCGCTGATCGATCGTCGTTTCTGACCTGCGTACTCGTCTAGCGTCAACGCCAGACCCTCCTCTTCTCCGCCACGATGCCGCGCAAGATACAAGACTTTGCACAACAATCGCTCGTCAGACCCGTACTTGTCAACGTCGGTCGTGCAGGTGCTGCCAATCTGGACGTACTGCAAGTGGTCGAATACGTCAAGCAAGAAGCAAAGATGGTCTACCTCCTCGAGTGTCTCCAAAAGACGGCGCCGCCCGTGATCATCTTTAGCGAGAACAAGAACGAGGTTGACGGTGCGTGCTGACAGTCCCCACGTTCCACGGCGCGCAGGGCTCTTGCTCACGCTCGGTGTAGACATACAGGAGTACCTCCTCCTGAAGGGTGTCGAAGCGGTCGCCATTCACGGCTCGAAATGTACGTCGTCGTCATCCATGCGATGTGTCCCCTTTGCTCACGCTCTCTTTCAAAGCACAAGAGGAACGCCAGTACGCCATCAAATCCTTCAAGTCCGGTGCCAAAGACGTCATGGTCGCCTCAAGCGTTGCCTCCAAAGGGCTCGATTTCAACGACATCCAGCACGTCATTATCTTTTCGATGCCGAAAGAAATCGAGGACTACGTGCATCAGATCGGACGCACAGGCCGGAGTGGCAAGACAGGCATCGCGACGACGTTCGTGAACATGAACACGCCCGAGCAAACATTGTTGGATCTCAAGTATCTGTTGATAGAGGCGGGGCAAAAGTGCGTTTTTTTCTCGACGGAACGAGTCAGCTACGCGTGCTGACGCGGGACCGGTGTAGGGTTCCTCCGTTCTTGCAAACCATTCAGGATCCGCGCGCGGCGCAAGGCGGGTCGCTCAAGGGATGTCCGGTCTGTGGAGGTAAGGTCATACTCACCTTCGACACCCAACGTTCACACTGCTTTCAGGTCTTGGTCATGGCATCTCAAATTGTCCAAAATTAGAGGATGCACAACGTCGACAGATGGCGTCACAAAGGGCTGTGCATGCTAGTGGTGGTGGGTACTAGCTCTCAGTTGCTTTCATATGCATCCACTCTGTCATGTATATCATCATTGGTTCATGTCACTTGTGGTATAGTACAGTATTCTCTGCATAATCCAGGTCATACAATGATCACAAAACAATACATGGTACAGTTGACTCTGTCATAACCCATACCAGTTAGGAAAGGCTCATGGGTATGTGTTGTGAGAGTGTGGATTATGGGTGGGGTAAAATGGTTGCCCAGAGCCATTGGGATATCAGGAATAGTGGGGTTTATGTAAGGTATGGGTTATGACAGAGTCAACTGTACGCGCAGTGCAAAAGGGATGAGGAAAATGGGTGAGATTGTTGAGAGGATTCAGGGTGTTTACCCATTAAAGGCAAAGTCACGACGCATCTTGGCGGTATCGAATTGCTTGCGGGCATGAGATCTATTGTCTGCATATCATTTTGACAAGCATTCCAGAACACGCGCCAAAACTCACATGTTACGTAGGGCAGCGAGGAATACCTCGCCAAAAGTGTCCCATTTGCTGTCAACCTCCTCTGGATCTTCAGTTTCCACGAGAATTTTCTTAAATGATTCTTCGTCTGTTGCAGGTGTCCATTTATCAGCATCTCGCGGCGAGCGGATGGTCATCATACACACCTTTTGGGTTAGTCAATGCCAACAGTTCAAGGGTATCATCCTGTAGAATGGCATCCTCTGGGTGTCTCTTGCGTTTATCCGATACCTGTATCTCGAGGAGAGTCCGTCAACACGTGGCCAAAACGGCCAAGCTGAGCACCCACCAGACGTCTCGTCTCTTTCAACCGCTCCAGCCTCGCATCAGGGTCATCCTCTGGGACTGCGGCTAGTGCGCTTTGCAAGACCGTAAAACGGTCCGTCAAACCAGCTGCCCGCGATGTACCGACCTGCGGAACCTTGGATGTGGGGGCATCTGGTTCGAGCGGATCGTCGGCGTCCTCGATGTCCTCATACAAATCCAGGTAACGAGACATCGACGCAAGATCCGGTTCCTTCTCCTTCTTGCGTGGCGTAGGCTTCGCGTTTGCCTTCTTCATGGATGCCTTGGAACCCTCTTCCTTCTCTTTCCACGATACTATCAGCTGTTTACCTTCAGTCAGATAATCCTGAGCGGCACCACCGAGCTGATGACCATGTCAGCGTCTTCGAGCGGGGGGCGAAAATGTCTAGATACCTGGATGTAAGCGTTGGAATAGCCACTGCTGGAGGAAACGCTATACGACGAGATGACCCCCTCGGTGGTGAGGTGGTTACATATGCGCTCGACGGTAGGGTAACTCAGTGCTCTACCGGAAGCGTACAAGGAGAGCCCCTTATACTGTTGAACGCCCTTGTTGTTCTTGCCTTTCCATGTATCCCTGAGCTGTCCTTGTGTCACGCCACGACCGCTGTTCACGGTCGTCATTTCTTTCAAGAGGCGGATGATTTGCTGGGCCTCTGTTGTGAAATCGTGGCGGACCAACGTGCCAGGCCTGTGGCAATTGTCACATTGATTGTGGCAGTCTTCTGGCTTAAACTCCTCGTCAAAGTGACGGAGAATGAGCACACGTCGACAGTCGGATTCATTGCAACAATAAGCAACGACGCCCCAGAGTTTCGTGACCTGGCGTTCGATCTCGGTATCGCAAGGTTTATCGCGCGTGGGATCGCTGTTATTGGGGTTCCGGAGCATCTTTTCGATCTTGACAGCATCACTCTGTGCGTAGACTAGAGGCACATGTCGTCAGTGACGAGGGTCTAGGGGAGACGCAGCTTACACAACATGCAGTCCGACGCTCGGCCGTCTCGACCGGCTCGTCCTGTTTCTTGATAATACCTAAAGCATCCGTCAGTCCGGGCACTGATCCGTCAAATGAAGCGGCACGTGCCCATCCATGTCCTTTGATAACGTCGCGTGAATGACGAATCGGACTGAGGAAAATGGTCAGGCCATCGTCTCGAGGGGTATCACGCTGCATACCATCTGGTTTATCAATTCCCATTCCAAAAGCGATCTACTGGGAGATGAGTCGGAGCGACCCAGAGTGAAGTACCCGATACATGCCGTGGCCACGATGACCTTGCATCTGCCTGCCATCCAGTCGTCTTGGTTGATCTTGCGTTCCTCGTTGTCAATGCCTGCGTGGTAATGTCTCGCTTCTATCCCCCAGTCTTCCTTGAGTTTCTGTGCCATTTCTTCGGACTCGACTCTCGACAATGCATATATGATGCCGGTGCCGTCTGGATGATGTGTCTTGATAAATCCTGCAATGTTTTGCACGAGGTCTTTCTTCAAGGCCGGTTTCTTGCGGACAGAATAGTGCAAGTTGGGGCGATTGAAAGACTGGGCGAGGCAGACGGGATTGCGCATCGCAAGATTGTGCTTGATGTCTTGTATGGCGTCCTTGTTCGCACTGCCAGTGAGCGCCATGATGGGGACATTGGGCCAGTTTTTGCGAAGGATATTCAGCTCTGCATACTTGGTGCTCAAGTCAGGAACGCACGTTTGGGACAGTCAGCGGAAGGAGAGTAGAGTTTGGACCTACAGAGGCACGGAAATCTCTACCCCAGCTTCCGATGACGTGTGCTTCGTCGATGACGAATCTTGCCAGCTGCTTTTCCTGATACAATTGATCTACGACGTCCCTAAGGGAATCGCTCTTCTGTAGCCTTTCTGGAGTCGTGTACACGAGCTTGGGCTTTTCCTCCACGTTGCTCCTCATCATCCTCATGGCCTGCCGGACTTCGTTTTCCTCGGCAGCGCTCGTGAGGGGAAAAGCGGGGACGCCCTTCTTTCGCAGTGCCGCGACCTGGTCCGTGATGAGAGAGATGAGTGGCGATATGACAAAAGTCGTTCCCTGTGTTCTGCCTGTGACGCAGAGGGCGGGAAGTTGGAAACAAAGCGATTTACCGCCTCCTGTTGGTGCGAGATAAAAGACGTCTTTGCCGTCCAGGGTGGCGACGATGCACTCCAGTTGGTTAGTGCGGAAAGTCGAGAGCTTGAAGGTGTTCTTGAGGATCGAGACGACTTCTCTGTAGTACGGTGAGGACGTGTGATCTATGCGCCCTCCGGGAGTCGCGGAGATGACCGGAACAGACGCGGACGATGAAAACAAGGACGCGGATGCAAAGCCTGAAGGGACCTCGGGCTTGCCTACGTCGAACAGGCCCAGGTCGTCCGGGATGGGGTCAAACTTGTCGTAATATGCGTCGTCGCTGTCGCCGACGACGAGCGTCGTTGCCGATATGTCCAAGTCAAGTTCGACGAGGTCTGGCGAATCGATCGTCATCAGGGTGTCCTGTGCCATGGCGGGAGCAGCGCTGATCGAGGCCATGGTATCGACGGTCGTGTTGGACGAGTCTGAAACCATGGAGGGAGGCGGCGTACGTTTAGGATCGAGCTGCTGGTTGGTCGTGCTGGAGGAAGTGCTCGCGAAAGGTAACATTGGACCGGGAGCAGGGAGCGATCGAGCTGGTCGCTCGAGGTCTTGGACATTTAGCGCGGTGATGCGCTGTTTGAGAGCGCGGATGCGGTCATCTATTTGGGATCTACGCAGGCATGAAGCGGGACGAGGGTGAGACGGAGAAGGGCACTGACAGGGAAATAGAGAGCATGATGATATCGTGATCCCGGGTTTTCTGGATATGATCTGAGATCATTTGCGCGAGCATGGCGCGATGGTCCTGGTTAGAGGAGAGTAAAGACTCGAGGTCGTCTAGCGATTTCTGGGGACGGTAAGGAGCAGCGAGCGCCGTGGGACAGGAGAGACGTACCGAGTCAAAGTCCGAAAAGTCGGTCAATGTCTTTTGAGGCGAGGATTTGTTGGGAGAAAAGGGACGGGGGGAGGACAAGGGTGGGAGGAGCTTACGGGAAAACTTGAAAGGGTCAGCCTGGGGTTTAGTATGGCCACTACTCAAGTTGAGAGAATCAACCTCGCTGGAAGTCTCCCCCCGGTCCGGAGACCAGTGGCGGGCAGGAGTTGAGGCCTTTCCCTTTGGGGTCTTGGTGGGGATGCGTTCGATGTCGACGGGAAAGGAGGGTTTGAAGCGCTTCGAGGACAAGGGCTGGGGGCGGTCGAGGGAGTCTGCAGAGACGCGCTTCGCAGGGAGTGGCGCGGAGGGCGAGTCGGGTACCTCGAGCACGTCGTTGGCGGACATGGGCGGGTTCAGTTTCCTGCAGGGGGCTGGGAGAAGGTGAGGACGGAAGAAGCGATCGGGAGAGGGCACGCACCGGCTGGGGTGGCCCCGCACGGACCCGTTGGAGCAGGCTTGAACTTTGATGGCCCCTTTTTTGTGGGGTGTGGCATTGGCTGGTCCAGTGGCGGGTCGGACATGGCAGACGGGCAGAAAGTCGACGAAACGGACGATCGCGTTCAATTAGTGGCCACGTGACCGCGTTTGTCTAGTACGACCATGTCCGGGCAGTATTGGTTCCCGAACATGCCCATCCCCGAGATCATGTCCGCCCTCTCAGAGTGGGGCCTCTCCGTCAGCAACGAGCAGCTCGCCCGCCCCTCGTCCGACTTCGTCACCGCCGTCTACACTGCCTGTCTCGAACAGGTCACCGCCATCGCACCCGACGCCCTCCACGAGCCCGTCCAGAGCGCACTCGCCGCCCTCGACGACCCAAACACCGTACGTCGCTCCCCCTGCGACCCACCAGTCCTTACCTCTCCCAGGATCTCTACATCGTCGCCGTCGCGCACAACCTCCTCCTCTACCACCTCACCCGCTTCGCAAGCGCGGCCCGCATCATGGACTTTAGCGCAAAGGACCTCCACCTCCCAGACCCAGAACGCACCCGCTTCATCCTCTCTGCCTTCATCAACTTTGTCAAGTTTGCGGAACAGTGCACCCCCTTCGTAGCCAACCTCCGCAACCAGTCGTCCACCATCATCGAGGAGAGGGAGCGCGTCGCACAGGACATCGCTGCCCTCCAACACAAGCTCGACACGCTCAAGTAAGCACCACCCTCGGCACGTCCTCCCCAATCCAACATCGTCCCAGGGGCCAGCGCGCGAAAGATGAGCCAAAGTGCGAGCAGCTCCGCGCCGAGAATGCTGCCATAACCGCCCATCTCGTGGCCACAAAAGAAATGACACAGAACGTCGTAAAGGACATCGAAGCCCTCAAGGTCGAAAAGGCCAACGTCATCTTGAAAAAGGAAAACGTAAACTCGGACACCTCCCTCCTCCTGGACAACATACAGCGCACCAGGAGCAGGATCGTCCAAAGTCCAGAGAGGATAAAGCGCAACATCACCACAATGGGTGCAACCGCCATCGATGACAAGAAGACCCTTGCCATGCACGGAGCAAAGGCGAGGGACCTTCAGGCAAAGATCACCGCCTTGTCAAACATCGAAAAGGTGATCCTTGCCTCCCCTTGACCCCCTTCTCCTCGACTCATGTTCGCCCCTTAGGACGTGCGGGGTTGCGCAGAACAACTCCAGACGGTCGAGAAAGAGGCACAACTTCTGGAAGATGCACAAAAAGAGCTCGCCGACGTCAAAAATAGCCTAGATTATAAAAAGATCGAACGAAACGAACTCCAAATGAAAAAGGAGGCATGTCGTCCCCTTTTCCTAGCTTCTTTTGCTCACACGCGTCTCAGCGAGTACACAGGCAACTCACAAATGCCCAAGAAAAGCTCGACCGGGCTCAGAGGCATGCAGAAGAGAAGCGCCATGCAAGCCAGCAGACCATCGAACGCCTCCAACGCGAATTCGACCAAATGGACGTCGAACGGCGCGACAACGACAAACTAGTAGAGGAACTCCGCAAAGAGGCCGACGACATCGAGACAAAGGTTTAATCCTCGCCTCGTTCGCGCCATCATCTCACGCCCCACAGATGGCAGAGAGCGTCAAGAAAAGTGAAGCGGAGCTCAACGAGCTTCTTGCCGAGTACTGGAAGCTTCGTCATGAAACAGGTATACTCTTTCTGTCAATCCGATCATTTTGGCTCACCTCCGTCTACAGAGGTGTATATGGAGACGCTCGCCAACAAGCTCAACATGAGCGTCAGCGCGGACTAGTTCAAGGACCGACTCGAGCCAGTTAAAGTTATTTACTGTATTATACCACATGTGCTAATTCTGTCACCCTCTTCGTGTGTCCGTACCGCTGCATCTCACGCTTTGGATTTCCCCCTTTTTGTCATCTTTGGTTTGCACTCTCGACAGTACCACTTCGTCTTCTTGCTCGGCACTTCCAAAAGACCGGTGCATTCGATGTGGAACTGAGCGTGTCAGTATACTACCTGGACGTAGACCAAATCAACTCACCCACTCCAACCTACAACCTTCGCGGTCACATCCAATCATCTATAACGCCATCCCGCGTAAGCAAAGGTCAAAGATCGAACCTCGATACCCACCGTTCCAAACGATATCTGGTTACAGTAGCAATACCGATCTTCATTCGGGTCGGCTGGCACGCTCGGCTCCGTGACCTCTGGTTGAGCGGGCATAGTGAGGCGGACGCTCGCGCGACGCATGCGCGGAGGTTCTTCGCCCGCACCCGCAGCTGGTGGGTGAGTCTCTTCCTTCTCGGGCCTGGGGGGCTTGGGTACAGTAACCTTCTTCCCCTTTTTTGATACCTTGGGCGAAAGGGCTTGTGGTGGAGCGAGCTCAGGGACCGGGGGCTCTTCGACGTACAGCCCCGGCTCGGGCGACAGCGATGGGACGGGACTATGTTCGACACGTGGCGGACGCGCCCATCGGGGGACGACGAGGTCTGGGAGAAGGATCGGAGCTAGATGGGTGCCAGGTCGGACGCCGGGGGAAATGGCCGCCTCCTGTTCTTTGATAGCCTGGTCCAAAAGCCGGATGTGACGATCTACCTAGCGCGCACCACGGATGAGCGTGATATGAACGCGGGGAAGCGCAGACGGTATTCTCACAGTCTCGTACGCAGTCTGCGCGATGTTGACTTTCTCTTCGGCAGTTCGGATGGCATCTTCGGATGTTTGAGCGATGTACTGGAGAAGTGTGCGTGTCGTCTCTCCGGAGTTTGGTTGGAATGCTGCAGGAGGATTGGCATTTGCGCCGTTCTCGCTGACGGTCGATTGACCGTGCGCGGGTTCGGTGGTATCCACCTGCATTGTGTCCGGGGACGTGCCACTTCCCGGTTCAACGTCCATGTTGTTCACGTCGGTTGCATTGGAGGAGTCGTGTTGTGCCTGTTGTGCTGCTAGGCTCTCTCGTAGTCGAATGTATCGTTGAATCGAAGCCAAGAGGTCTACATGGAAAACTGCACGAGGCCAGCGTGTCAGAGATACATAGGGAGAGAACGAGCAAACCACTCGACACGCCTACCCTCGCTCTGAGAGTCCAATTCACGCATCAACTTGAACTGGCGGTGCAACGACAACGGCAGCTGTTCGAGAACTAGCGAAAGAAGAGAACGTATGGAAGCGTTGGCACGTATGCGTCGAGGGGGACGTTGGACGACGGACCTTCGTGGTGTTCCTCTTTGAACGCCTCCCAGACGTCGAGCTCCTTCTCGTGCTCCTCCGACTCGTCGAGGGCCTCCTCGCTCTCGGCTGGTGATTGCGAGCCATGGTCCTCGTCCTGGTCTTGGTCTTGCGCAGACTCGGACTCGTCGATAGGCCCGACGGCTACGGGTTGCTCGTCATCGTCGGTCAGGGCAGGGCGCGAACGTTGTCGCTTGCGACCCATGTAAGTGCAATGAGCGCGTGTCGCTAGTGCTGGTGTGGACACGCGCGACGGACGACACGCGGCTCGGTCGCGGTGTAATCGCGCCCGTCGGTAAGCGCACACGGGCTGTCCGACGTGCGCCGCGACGATAATCCGAATGCCGACACGCCGCCTCCGTGCTGTGTGATCGGTGCTCACCGCCTGCCAGGACCGCCATGGTATTATGCCGACGTTCGGGCATTCTACTCGGATCGCCCGCAATGCTAGGCACCCTCGTCTCTCGTGTACGTTTCCCCCGCCCGACTCATGCCAGCAGGACGGCGCGTGCTTCACCTGCACGGCTCACGCCACGTAAACAAGTCGGAAGGGCATGGAACGAACTTGATGTTTCCAGTGGGGCCGTGAGAGGCGGCTTCCATACTCTATTCCTAGACCGTTTCATGCCAGATCGAATGTGTATATGTGCATGTGGGTCCATCCGTGCCTTCGAACGGGTATATATTACACGATGACTCGAAAGGTCGTCTGCTGTAGACGTTCGTCCGTTCTTTGATTCCCGTCGCGATCCTCTAGATAGAACCACCTCTCAGACCCATGGCGACTGGCGTTATCGCACCCGCGTTGAGCGTTGCTCAGCTGGCAGCGACGCTGTCCGGCGTCCCGTTTGCTGCGGGTGGTGTCATGGTACTACAGATGATCAACTCGGCCTGCTCCCAAGTCTCCCTGCACAAGGTGACCACCTTCTGGGCTCTCATCGCCACTTTACTAAGAGCATCCTTCTCTGTCGGGCGGCTTGCAATAGCACAAGTCTGCACAACTTGTTCAACGGTGCACGACCCTGCTCAATTTGATCAACGAACAGTCTTCGTTGCTGACTGGGATGGACGCGACGGCTGCGTTCGATGAGGTGGAGGCGTGAGTCCTTCTTGCGATCGTCCGGTTTCGCAACTGAGTTCGTGGGGTACGTGTTAGCGTCCTGTCGAGGATCCACCGCCGTGTACAAAAATGGGCCGATTGCAGCAAAGTCGAGAGATTCCGTAAGAATCACAATCACCTAAATTGCGCCTCGTCTGACCAGCGTTTGGCTCGTAGTGAAGAGTGCGCAGATCGAGCGTGACCTCGACAAGTGTTATGCCGATGTCGACAATGCTATGGAGCGGCTGCACGTTAGTCATGTCTAACCCGACTTGATCAAGAACCAATGCTTCCGTAGGTTGCAAACCCCGTCGCAATGTTGCGCATGCAACAGCACTCGATCGATCTTATGAAACAAAACCAAGCTGCCCTGGCGGAGACCCTGCAACAGCTTCTCATCAGCCCTAGAGAAATCGAGCGCGCCGTTCAGCAACATCTCTCTGGTGGCAATGCAGCATACGAGCTGATGCGTTTGGGCCAAGAGGTAGGCATCTTTCACCACGGCGGGATATGGGTTTTGTTAAATTTTCTCCTGCTCCGGCAGCGCCTTGTAGGGCTCCGCGAAAACGCTCCTGCTCCCACTACGACAATTTTGAGTGATGGTCGGCAAATCGATGAATCACCTCCTTGCTCCCGCTCCCCTTCTCCCGCGACGACCGTTCAGAACCAGATCGAGCAAGCGTTGCTCGACCTTCATCGTCTCACAAACATTCCACCTACTATACCTATCTTGAACAACCAGGTAAAAAAGACGAACCCAGCGTCTGTCCGCCGTGGTCCCTACAGCGAGATATTCGAAGGCCTTTGGCTGGGCGAGAAAAAGGTATGGATACCACGTTGGCGCAAGGTCTTATCATATTACCTTATTACAACCTTAGGTGGCATTGAAAACATTGCCGTTGGTGAGTCGGCATGATCCCAAAGCAGAGAGGCTGCAGATGGTCAGTGCTCCGTTCAATGATATGTTCTATTCCATCCGTTCAATGGCCCATTTCATTGCAGCGTTTCGAACATGAAATCACTGTTTGGTCGGGGCTCAAGCACGAGAACGTGCTCACGCTATTGGGCATCGTGACCAACATGGGACCCATCCACATCGTAAGCCAAGATAACCATGATCTTTAATCCAGTTCCGATCGTACCCGTTGATAGGTTTCCCCGTGGCAATTATACAATGTTCGAGAGTGAGTGTTTTCGTGATGTTGGTTTGATGATAGCCAACGACGACCAACAGCTACCGCCATGAAAATCCGGAGGTCAACCCTTTGAAGCTGGTAGGCTCCTTTGCTGGTCCCTGAGTGACAATCGGTTGACCACGCCCCTAGCTCGTTCAAGCGGCCAAAGGACTCGAATATTTGCACAGTCAACAGATTGTGCACGGCCATTGTGAGTGTGCAAGCCCTGTCCCACGTCTCGGGCTTACTAATAAAGAAACCTCGCAGTGAAATGCGTGAGTCTGCGACTTAACGGGTTACACTTAGACTGATTGACCCACGTCATACAGACCAACATGTTGGTTTCTGAAGAAGTAAGATTACCTTGACATTGCCTCCCTTCCCTCTCCTCACCCTCTCTGTCATTGTCCTAGGAAGTTGTCACGCTCTCCGACTTTGGCCTCACCCAAGTCCTCACTGATATCGTTGGCAAAGACGTGGTCTCCCTCACCAACACGTCCGCGGTCCGCTGGCACGCCCCCGAGCTCAACGAGGGCGAGGACTCGGTGCCGACAATGGCCTCGGACGTCTTTGGGTTCGGCATGAGTGTTCTCGAGCTGCTCACAATGAAGCTGCCATACTCGAACCGGCGCAGGGACATCTCTGTCGTGCAGGACCTCCTCCAGGGGGTATTACCGCCTCGGCCGAGTGAGCCCGAGGCAGTACCGTGGATGTCGGATGGGCTGTGGGAGACGCTGAACAGGTGTTGGAAGCGGAATCCAGAGGAGCGGTTATTGGCCAGCGAACTGTTGCCATTCTTGGAAGAGGCGTTGGAATTGGCGGCGCGATGAGGTTCCGGGGAAGTCGACTCCCAACGGGCACCGGGTGTGGCCCATATACCCTGAGTGTGAACACTTTCTTTAATATACTGGATCAACATGCAGACTCTAGTTATTGTGTACCTTTTGAATATCGCATACTCTCTGGTAACAGGTGTTCCATGACCTCCCCTGAGCAATAGTATCTATTAACTTCGTCTTTTTCTATGTGAAAGCTGCCAGCTCCTTTGGCCTTGTTTTATCGTCCTCTGTAAGCACACTGGCTTACTTAGATCCCGTATCTAATACATATACCGTCCGCAATACTGAATGCAACGCATTCAGTATTCTACCTTTTGATGTAGCGGTTATGCGCGCGGCGGTCTGATCACTTACATCCTCATCGCGTCCTGAAGCTCCCTACGCAACTATTTCGCCGCCCGGGTTGTCTGGCTCAACTGGGGCCCTGTGAGGCGAGTTTTCCTCAACCCTCAGTTTTGAATGTTCTCTGATGTGTTCTGACGCGTTTTGCAGGTTCTTAGTCCTGCACCTGGCACCCCCGTCGCCTCTCGACATTCTCGACATGTCTGTTTCAGCGCTGGTAGGTACTTTATTGACGCTCACAGGTTTCCTTCCCTTCCCCTCGAGCTCGACACTTGAGGGTCCATTCTGTGTGTTCATGGCTTTGTCTCGTGGTTCTGGTGGCCTAGGTACATTCTCTGGCTCATTTTCGTGTTGCTCCAGATCCTGACTTAGGACACCATCTCTGTCCAACCTTGCGCTCCGTCTCTCCACTCGGTACAAGTGGCAACTCGGCATAGACCAGGACCTCGACGAGGCTATTGCTCTCAGCAGAGAAGCGCTCGGCCTTTGCCAAGTGAGCTGGCTAAAAGCCTCGACTAACTCGGACTTTCTGTCTCTACATAGTTCAAGCAGCTCGGGACAACACGGGACCTCGAGGAGGCTATTGTCCTCGGCCGCGAAGCACTCAACACATGGCAGCAAGGAGACCTCGGTCGGCTTTCGTTTCTGAACAACCAAATTGTCACAAGGAACCCTCAGCGATACCGTACCTCGACTCATAAGGCGCTTGGCCTTTGCCTATAGGGCCTTCCTCATCGGCTGGCATTTCTAAGCAACCTTGCAGCTGATCTGTTCACTCGGTACAAGCAACTTGGCGCAACTCGGGACTTTGACGGGGCCATCGTCCCCGGTAGAGAAGCGCTCGGCCCTTGTTCACAGGGACACCCTAGTCGATTGATGTCTTCAAGCAACCTTGCAATTACTCTCTCTACTCAGCCCAGGCAACTCGGGGCAATACAAGACCTTCATGAGGCCATTTCCCTCGGCTGAGAAGCACTCCAGCCGTGCCTGCGAGGACACTCTAACAGCAGCTGTCTTTGAACAACCTTGCTGTTCGCCTCCCTACCAGGTACAAGTAGTTCGGAACAATGCATCACCTCGACGAGGTGACTGTCCATAGCCAAGGGGCCATTGACTTTTCGCCGCATGGACATCCCGGTCGATCACTATCTGAGGACCTTGCGATTTCTCCGGCCAGTTCATGCAGTCTCGACAGCCGAAAAATGAGATACTCAACGTCTACACTCGCACATGCCACCCAAGTCATGCCCTCTGCTGGCCTTTAGGCCCCTAAAGCATGAATCAGAGCGGCTGAAGATGTCTAACATCTCACGCTACTCCTCGCAT
>JBBPKI010000556.1:0-21725 GCA_038089155.1 Nevesoporus exiguus
ACAACGTCGACTGGAGGTAAGCATTCACTGTACACTACACAATAGTCACTTGCTCATGTACTATAGTCCTTACAGACTTGTGTTACAGGTAACTACTAATATAGTCTCGTACAACGTCGACTGGAGTCCTTACAGACTTGTGTTACAGATCGACGTCCCTTTTACACACACGACTGGCGAGGTCATATCACGGTCAGCTCCGACAGTCAACTTCAAGCTTCCACCTACCATCTACATAAATATTTTTCGCATGAGTATTCTCCAGGGCTTGGCAAGGAAACTCCGCGGCTTCTCAGCCGCTTGCGGTATGCACTTCGAGAAGCAATTACTGCTGCCGGAGAAAATTCATTGCCCAACGAAATGGCGAAGCCATCGCGTGACGTGGTCTAAGATGATTCTGGTGGAGCGCAGTTCGAGTAAATGTTCTTTCTAAGCACTTTGACTCTCGCAGGTGTTCGGTGAACATACCAAAGGCGAATTCCGGTCGAGATGGTTCGTCTTTGTCGAAGAGTGCACGTCCTGCTCTCGTTTCTCTCGCTGGGTTCCAGCTCATTTGTGCTTCCAGCTTCTTAGCAGAGTTATACTCTTCGATCGCATTGCTACAGTTCCATCGGTCAAGACAAGGTATCCATGGCGGTTATAGAATATATGCGCGAGAATAGGGGAGCGCGACGGCTGTCGAGATGCACTCAGTCGTCGTGCGGTGCAACGGACTGAGGTGTCTACATACGAAGTGTAGGTCTTTTATACGATACAGAATGTAATAAAGCAAAAGGGGTAAAGCATATGGTAACGAACATACCGCATGACATTGCACAGGAATAGTGAAAACTTGCCATACGCGCGAGGTACTGTGCATCCGAGGAATGGAGAGTGTTATGCGCCGGTCGTGGCGCATGCGCGTCGCTTGCACACCGGTGACTAGTCGGGCCGGATGAGATCGGGGTGGCAGCGCGCTTGCCAATTCCAACAGGCAGCCGAGTACTGAGCCATCGGAGGTGACTTTAGATGGTCCAATCTTTAATGAATGCGTGTTATCGGCGTGGCGAACTCTTGCCTGATCTATGCTCTAAATATCCATCGCATGGACTGGGGAGTCCACACCTACTCGCTTGCATTGTCGCATTCACCGCGTTGCAACTTTGAGGTGATCCTGATATCATACGACGAATCTGATACCCCTGGGTTCACACCATCGGACGACCATTCCATGTATTACTTCCCAGCACCTGCTTGTTTCGCCATGGCGAATACGTTCAGGTTGCCTTCGTCGGGTGGATGACGTTGCTAGTATTGGAGGATGGAAATCAGGACGCGACATGGTCAAGGTCTCTGTGCTTCGTTCATCCTTGGTCAAATGCTATTTATTTATTTATTTCTATCCTGTGCGGGACAAAAATATTGCATCTGATCGGTCCCCGGCCAGTACTTCTTACTGGAAATTGCTTCCATGTTAATTTTAATTGCACAACCAAAGATGATGTATTGAACATTTCGGGACGAGAGACGCGAAAGAGAACTCGGTAAAAGAGATCAGCATATAAGCGTGTTACAAGGGTCAAGGATATAAACGAGGTCGAAGACACTGGAAATGATAGAGAGTCCGAATGCAACTGCAGGCTCTTTTCATCTGAGAATGCCAACATCTCGAGTAGTAAAAAGCAGGAAACGGATGCAAATTGTGAGAGCAGATGCGAACCGAAAAAGAAATGGGGGCGCATGGAGGCTTGTAAGGTCACAAGGTAGATATTTTCCATGCTATCAACGCTGGTGGCTTGATTTTGCGACTTCTCGGGCGGCTTTGATCAACGGAACCAGGGTATGGAGGGGCTCGCAAAGTTTGAAAAAGGGGTGCTGAGTCAAGTTAAGTGTGAGGTGTTCTGGAGCAAGGAGAATGGAGCTCACCTCGAGCAATTGGGATGCCGTGGGCCGCTTTTCGGCGTCGACTTCCAGCGTCTTGGCCAAATAGTCCTTGAATACTGAAGATAATGCCTCTGGGTTCGCAATGGTGGGCGTGCCATTCGTCGCGATTAGATTCAGGGCTTTCATGGGATTTTGGTTGAGATATGGAGGTTGACCCTCGATCATCTCTGAAGACGAAATGAAGCCAGTGCGTGGAGTTTAGACTGAGTGTCATACTTGCCTATGGCCACGATTCCCAAGCTCCATACATCTACTTTGGGGCCATACTCTTTGCGAATGACGACCTCTGGTGCCATCCAGTACGGCGAACCGACCATGGCTGTTAGTTTCGCATTCTCGGGGTCCGATATTTGGGCACAGAATTCAAAGCCGGCTAGATGGGACATACAGATCAGTCGCGACCGCGCCGGCATGATGCAACCACACACTTAGTTTGATATCGCCGTTCATGTTCAGCAATACATTGTCACTCTTCATATCGCGGTGAATGACGCCGCGTCCGTGCAAGTATTCAAGACTCTGGGCGGTTTCTCTGGACACCGCTGCTATTTGTCCTTCGGTCATAAAATTAGCGGTCACGACGTCCGTTAGCGATCCTCCTTCCATGTACTCCATGACGAGCCAGAGAACGTTCCTATGGAGGAATGAACTGATGTACTTGACAACGTTTGGATGTATTGAGGCACGCATGACGAGGATTTCGTTGATCACTAAATCCTTCTTGGGTCGCTTGTCTGGGTCTATTTGTTTGATGGCGACAGGCAGGTTTGTTCCGACTTGGTAGGCGGTATACACGTCACCAGAAACGCTGAGATAAAAAACCGTCGACCAACTGCCATGGAGAAGAAGAAAGGGGGCTCACCCCTGGCCAATCTTTACCAAATTACGGTAGAGCTTTGTGGGGTCTCCATCAGTACATAACTGTTGAAGCCGGCGGGTGACATCGTCAGAGCTCTCCCTGTCTGCTTTCTCCCGCTGCCAGGGAGTAGCTATACCAACGGTCCTTTCCAAGCTTGCAGTGGCAGGGCTGGACTGCTGTGTCTGGTGTACTGCCCTTGAGTTCATTTCGCGTGCTTGTTATATCAAGTAGAGATTACAAAGATGGTTGTTTATAAAGAAGGTTTGACGTACCTGTTTGAGGGGACGCTTGCATAGCCCCAGTGCTGGGGGAGCGCCTGATTGTGGGGGTGATGGTGTTGGCACGAATGACATCCTGGGACTCACTGGTGTGGACGGGGGTGCGCGAGGGGGTGGAACGATCAATGGACGGCAGCGCTCCGGTGGATGATGCGGGTTCAAGGGTGTAAGCACTCGCAAAGGCTTCTTGACCTCTGAGGTATGGGGTCATCTCTATAGCGCCCATCTTGTCCCAGACATCTCCACGGCCCTCGTGGTAGAACTTGATGATCTCTGTGACTACTTGTGGGTTTTTTTCCAGCTCTAATCTGGAGATGCCGCTCTCCTGAAGCCTCTCCTGCCACTCTGTAGGGAGACCGGTGAACTCGGAGATGGACGAATCTATCGTGATATTTGTGGAGTGAGCGGCCTCATTCTTTCCCGTGAGCTGATCAGACAGATTGGGCTCACACTCTGTCTTTGTCAACTCTGGATCTGTGCTACTGGGTCGAACGGCCTCCCTGTCCTCTGGTGGCGGTAGACTCTGACCATTCGTGGGAGTAGCGTCTTCCGCAATTTGCTCTCCAGTCTTCCCTTGCAGTTTCTGAGCAGCGTTCTGAGCCCGTAATGAAAGGCCGTCAAGCAAACACTCGGTGAATCAAATAGGGGACCAACCGTGCTGTCATGGAGCGAAGCACTAGGGCCGGGTTGGTGTGTAACGTTCTCTGACATTGATTCGTTGACAGACCGAGCCAGGGCGATGGAAAAGGGCTTCTTGACACCAGGAAATAGATCATCGTGCCTGACTTTGTTGCTCTCTGGAGACGGCTGACATTCTCGCACGAGGTCCATATCCTTTTTGTCTATCACGTTCGTGAACAAATCAAGCTTTGGTCATCGTAGATATGAAGCGCACCAATCCCTTCCGATCTCCAGCGAGCTGTGAGGTCACGTAGTGTTTGTATGATGAGGATCAAATCATCGTGGTCCTTCTCGGAGAGCCCGTCAAGTACGGCTTGAGTACCGTCGAGCGCCTGCTGCGCCATGCATAATGCCTGGTTTTTCCTATGCAGAACCTCGCGGTAAAACAAAGAGTAGTTCAAAGCGAGTTGGAGACGGATTGGATGCATTTCTCGAGGCTTAGAAACAGCAATGCCCCAAGCACCCTCATAAGCAGCCAAGGCTTTCTCGATACTCAATTTGCGTTCGTTATCGACCTGCACATCGGACAAATAGCGATGATAATCACCGATCCTGTAACACAGTTAGTCAAATATGCATTTCAAGATGGTTGGAGGACTTACATTTGGCCATAGAAAATGATAGTTTCTGTTGATGTAGCTGACCGGATGAGATGCCCCTCAAGAGTATCAAGGGCTTCTTCACAGATGCCAACAATCTCGCGCCCGAGCTTCCGTCTGCTGCGCTTGACCGAGGCTAGACTCGCTGTTTCGCTCTCGGAATTTTCGTACTCAACTGGTGATATAGCGTTCCATAGTGAACGACGAGTGTCAAGGAGATTTTTATATCCGACTGAGAAAACGTTACGTTCATCTGGTGTGAGTTCCAGGCCAGAACGTGCAATATCGGTCATATGGCTGACCACGTCTAGCAAAGTGAGTAAGTGCACGCGAGAGAGTGCGTTTGACCAGGGAGGAAACAACTTACCTTCCCAACGCTCATCTCCTTCAGCGGCCTTGGCAAGGCATAGTGATTCTTCACGTGATCTGTAATTCTGTAGATCGTAGAGATTCGACATGACATGTCAGGAAATGATAGGAGCGGAACAAGCTGATTGACTCACTGTAAGTGGCGGGTGAAGCAGCTAGAATAGGCTGTTTAACCACAAACCAGACTGTCAGTTATCTTGGTTAATTAACTGAGTAGGTACATACAGGGTGAAGAGAAAGCCGTAGATTCGATCATGAACGATCAGCAGAGGGTGGTGAAACAATGGCACCAGAATTAGAGTTCGAAGTCCAGGAATTGTTAATACTTACAGAATCATCCAAATCATCTAATTTTTTCCGCTCTGTTATGATAAGCAGCGAGGGGCAAATAGATACCTCTGCGCCCTCTTCTTGCCGAGAGAAGTCGATGACTGCAAACATGTAGAACTCATCGGGAGTGAGAGAGCAATAAGCACTTACATTCTTCCGTGATCAGCTTTTCCACAGTGAGTTCTCGCATGTGCAATGCCTCTTCCTTTCCCATTATGGAAATAGGCTCGGCAGATGCATAGATTGAAATGCGGAGGACAGCAGATAACTCATTCGGGCTGATAGTCGTCAACATCAATTAAAGGACAGATCCGAGGAGACACACAGTAGAATCAGGTCATCCCATTCTGTAGCTTCTCCCGCCGCTACAGGTTTACTCTTCGTCCTCCACTTCGTATCGCCAGACTGGACCAACACATAGCACTCGGTAGGAATTCGTGCAAGACCATTGGTTAATTGATCGCCGCGGATACCTACAAAGCATTTTGTAAGAATTCATGAGAACAACGGCCATATAACGCGCATGTTATGACATTGACAACTGGAGAGTTGTCGCTGGAGGATTAGAAGCTCTTAGATTCCAAAGTGTTCTGATCATTGAGAGGAAATCTCACAGATCATTTTGCTGTGTAGGATCCCCACAGGCTGCGAGCCTGCTTGTTTCCCCTTCTGGGCCAACTGATGAATGGCATTCAGTAGCCTGAGAAGTCCATCCAGGGCGAACAGTTAATAAATCATGGTGGACACCTGCAAGGCATCTCGTAGTGCTTTATGAGGACATTAAAAGATATATGACGCACGCGCAATGACAGCTCGAGAGGTGTCCCTAGAAGGTTCAGATATCTCGTATACCAAGCCACTGCATGGTCTATGATCATCACCTGCCTCGTCTAATCATGTGAAACGTGCATAATAAGATGATGGAAATCTTCAGTGAAAGTTCCACACTATGTAAAGAATCCAGGTTAAGTAAGCCATGACATTAGAGCATCGAGACACCTACCCTTCAACTTGAAAGTATACGACACCTGAGACAGGTCACTCAGCAGCTATAGGATTCGTATGAGCCAGTACTCGCCATCATGCAAGCTGAACGAATATTTTTCCAACACACACTGCACCAGATAGCCTTCTTGGACTAGGTCATCAGGTTTTAATTCTCCCTGGAGTATTGAGGTCAATTGTTATGGCAGGTGGTAAAGAGGAAAGACAAACGACTATAGCAGTTTCGAGCAAGACTGTCCATGCATCGTCGTGAGTAATGGCAACAGATGCTTCTGGGTTCTAGCCAGAAATTTAGCTGCTCTGCAAAATAGCACGTCTATTTGGTCGCAAACCTGGTTCAATAGATAGCTATTGATGATGTCAGAGTAGTGGAAGGGCTGCCGAAGAATTTAGTCATCAAACGAGAATTTGCTGGCGAGGTGCTCACCTGAGATAGCCGAGGCTCGTGGGTCAAGTCAGGAGAATTTTGAACCATGCGGGGTGGATGATGAATGCGTTTCTTTATTTTGTAGTACAGCCACTTCAGAAATGAGAGCCAAGTAACCGGACCATCGCCAGGGACAATGTGAAGAGGTATTGCATTGACTATGGGTCGCGGCGACCTGAATAGTTGATCCTTTAACGCGATCTTGTATCCCCTTAAGAATACGGACTGATTGGCATTTCCATTGCAATTGCCTCGGGGCCAGTACTTCCAGACAGTGTGGAATTGATGCTCCCATCTATAATGGATGTGGCTACCACCATTCTCGACTCTCACAGCCCTTATAGACCAACCACCTTCTGACGGTGCATTCTGGAATGATGCAAGAGACCAAGAACGGGCTTTGTAGAAGCCGGTGATAAGGTATAGGGAATCCTTGGAAATCTCTAGCCGGAGCTCTTCTGTGGCAAAACGATACCAGTCCGCAGCGCATTGCTTTGCCAAGTCCCGAAACTGAGCTTTATATCTCAGGTCACGAAATGTAGCACCATCTGGGAGGATGAGAACTGCGCCTTCTGAGGACCGCACAGTAAATTCGTATAAAGTACTACGACAATAAATGGTATTTAGCGTGCACATTCGTACTAGCACTTCAGTGAGACATACTCTGGCGGAGCACCCGTAGGTGGGAGTTCCTGTCGCACGCTTTTAGAGGAGATAACAGAACCAGAGGGAATAGCTCCTGATTTAGCATGCACGTCTTCGCCGCTCAATAGAATAGGACAAGCGGGAGGACGAAGTGATTGCGGGACACCACGATGTTTATGAAGCGCGTGATCATGTGGCTTGCAAATATTAAAAAGGACGTCAAACCCGCAGTCGGGGTCAACAATGCCAACGTCTCCAATCTGGAACCCATCGAGTAGATGGTCGTGTGGGAGGGTGCTACTAGGCTCAGGATTCCATAGAGGGTAGCCATACCGAGTTGGAAGACATTTAGCATAAACGTTCTGCATGCAGTCGTCCATGCTTCGCTGAAATACCACGATTGGCGCTCAGATCTGGAGGTGACGGTACGGGTACAGAAAGGGACATTGCGATTGCCTAATATGCTTGGTACGTGGTACTTCCAAGTTGGGCATTGCTCCGTATACCTACGCAGCTCGCGCATCGCCACTCGCTAGCACTGTCGATTGCTTCCCTAAGTTTCACCATACCGATCCAAGATGATGTCGAAGATGTAGTAGCATCTGGGCGTGTCACGATAATGAGTTCCCTCGCCACCTCATCGTCGACTTTACTCCCAAGTCAACTCAGCCTCGGATGATTATGTACTAGTCCGGATGTACGTTTGTGAATGACGAGAAAGGCGGTAGAGATGGTCGACAAGGCCGTAGCAGCAGCGACGAAGGCGCAGCGAACAGCGTGAACGGTGATTCAAAGGGAGCCACGCTGAAGTTGTTAGCCACGAATAGGCAAAGTCAGCGTCCAGAACGACATGAGAACATGTACAAGAACGCTTGAACAAACGCTTGAACATGGAGCTCGAGGAGGAGAGGAGAGAGTTAGCGAGCATCGACAAGCTCACCGGAGACGAAGCAGACACATTGAGAGCACCAGGACACGACGGAGATGTCAGAAACAGGCCGAAGAACCTGCGAAATGCATCAGAACATGTCGAAGAATGTCCAGAGCAGAAAATCAAGGGCGACTCACCTCGGAGAGCACCAGACGACCAGGACGACCCGGGAGGCCAAGCGGCGGAACAGAGAGGCTGCAGGACGCACCTAGAACGCTCTGAGGACGACGGAGACAAGCGCTTCGACGAAGCGATAGCGCCATGTCGAGTTGGAGAGCCAGCAGGGTGACCAGGAGGTGGTGGGAGGCGTTGAGGACCATTGAAAGCGCCGAAACGATGGTATAGGCGACGGATATGATGGGAGACAAAGCCGAATGGATGGAGCAACAAGCGTCGCGCGCTGCGACCCGAAACGAGTCAAAACGGAGTCCCTAGCTGACAAGGAGGCGAATCAGTACGAATGGCGCAAGCACACTACGAGGAACGTACCTAGGCCATCCAAGCCGCCATTTGGACACCCAAAGCGACCTGCCGAGCACCTGAATCCACCAGGGATCACACCGAAGCCACTGCGGACCCGCTCTGCCATGACGTGACTTCACTCCTGCCATCGAGGCTGGTCTGGACTAACCTGCCTCCAACGACTCGTCCGATCCCGGGATACTGCGACTCAACCTCAGTTCCGGTCTCTAAATCACCGTCACGGTCCTGAGTAAACGTGGGCCTACGCAATGAGTATGTACGAATGACACTCTCTGTGTTCGTGGGTGAGGCCGGTGGGTTCGACTGCTCCTGCCCTGGTGTGTGTTGCATGAGACAAGGCAAGATGAACTTGACCCCCCATTTCACTTGTACCTGAAAATCCAGGTTGTCCATGGGTTCACCCATGGTAGCACTTAAAATGAAGCTCCAAAGTATCATTTATTGTCAGTCTAGGATGATCTTGATTAGTTACACGAATATATATAACAAAAGGTCGCATCCAGTCCACGAGATCCTCCTTCACTCGCCTTTCGCCAAACTGGTCTCCATCTCAAACACTTTGACGCCGTTGCGCATCTGCCCTGTGGCGGTTTCGCCATGCAGCCGCAGCGCGCTCATGACCTCGGGAAGTACGTCCTTGTCGATGTCCTTGCCCCAGAGTACTTCCAGATGCTCGTACCCCTCCAGTTTTTTCGCGCGCGCAAGTTCCTCACCATCATATCGATGTCGATTAGAACATCAAGATCGAGATCTCGACGTTGCGCGTAGGGAACTACGCAGGACGATACGGCTTGCCCACGTTGGCAGGGCCGCCGAACACGGTGACGTCGTCGTCAAACATTTAAAAGACGGACTCGCACATGATCTAGAACCGGTGGACGACGGACATGACGGAAGCGTATGAGAACAGGTGGGCGTACACGGCCATCTTTTGGGTGGTGTTGATGTTGCGGCTGTCCCAGGAAAATAGGAAGTTGAGGGCGTGGTCGATGATGGGGGTGAAGATGGGCGGATAGAAGATGGCTTGCCAGGTCGCGACCGAGAGGCTCGCCTTTCGTCCAAAAAAAGAGGTATAGCGACATCAGACTGCGGGTGAGCAGTAAGAAAGAGCGGTGGATGAGATGAGTGGGGGCCGACTCGCGAGGCTTTCATGAGCGCATCCACGGCAGGGGTAGCCAGCCCGGCAGGGCTCATCCCAGGCGCGAGCGAGACTAGCACGCTGACCTTTTCATTGAGCCGCTGGTTGACGCTCATCGCGGCAAACGCCTGCGCGGTGCCCTGGCTAAACCCGACATAACCAAAGCTACCCACGCCAGTACGAGCGAGAACATATTCGATCGAGTCCGGAATATCTTGTCAAGCAAACTCGTCCAAACTGTAGTTCCAAAACTTGGACAAGCCCGGTCTATGGTGGGCCAACTTTTCGAGTACTTGTTGCCCCGGTTGTTGCCCAGCTAGACATCGAAGTCTGTGGGAGTGAGCTCGACGGCGTCGATCGTGCACGTACGTACGACGTACATACCTTGCTCCGCGAGCATGAACGGCAGACAACGCGGCTTGTCCGTGAGACACACCCACACCTTGCTGTTCATGAGTAACCCTTAGTGGAGATACACTGCCGGCTTCTTCGCGTGTGCTTCCCCCGGCTCCGTCCCTCCCGGACCCGTCTCGCGGTTGCGTTTGCGCCGAGGGATGCGGTGGACGTCAGGACACAGCCATGGAACGCAGCGAGCTCTCAAAAGTCCTTTGTGGCGCGGATGGCCGCGGCGAAGGCCTCCTCTGTCGTGGGTGTCCCCAGCGCGCTCGAAAAGTGGTTGAAGAGTACTTTGGAGCGGTTGTAGAACCAGGATACGACGGGTTTTGGGAGGATTGTGAAGCGGAGGAAGGTCTCGATACAGAGGATAGAGAAGCCGACGAGGAGTGCGGCGTATTCTTTGAACGGGAGTTGACCGATGCGTGGAACGTGCACCATTGGACAGAAGGCGAGTAGAATCACTTAGGTAAGACCTATTTTGTTGGGAAATTGCCGAACCCTCGAATATTGATAACATACAAACAATATAACAACGACCAAATGATGCCAGTACGCACTCTTATCAAAGAAGATTCCGCCAAAGCAGATTACGCCTGCACGTCTACGCACCACACCTCGAGCTTTCCCTCTGACCGCCCCTTGGTGGTCTCCAGCGCGGTCTCGATCGCCAGCTCGAAATCGTCCTCGTCCCGGAGGGAAATTTTGGTTCCCTCTGAGTCCGTAAACTTCATCCCCAACTCCATCACCGACGTCCCAGACTTGGTTGTCACCAGTTCGACAAACTCTTTGAACGTCGTCGTCGGCGTAATGGTCATTCCACGCAAGTTGTCCTCGTAATGTAGCTACGGAGAAACGAAAATTAAGCTCGGTTCGCTTCTGCCTCGAACCGACGGGGACGTACCCTGACACGAATGTTGGCCATCCTGTACTCTTTGTATTCGCTCGTGACGAATCTGTCGTTGCTGTCTTCGTCATCGTATACCGGTACTCTGCGCACCGTCGGGCGACGCGGTACCTTGCGCCGTCCGTACTCTTCGTATTCGCCAGCGACGAATCTGTTGTCGCCGTTTTCGTCTTCGTATACCCGTACCCGGCGAACCGTCGAGCGGCGCGATACCCAGCGCCGGAGTGGTCTGCCTCTGCTCTGGCTTGCACTGCTCTGGCTTGCACCGCTCGTGCTGGTACCCCTGGCTCGATTCGCGCCCATAGGCGCCGGTTGCACGCCAATCGTTATGTCTACGTCCGTGTTCTGGTTCACGTTCATACCCAAAGTGGTAGCCGCGGCCCTCGACGGTGCGCGACTCAGCATAGAACTTGCGCTGAGGCTGGACGACCTGACGGGGCTCGTGGGAGATCGCACCCGCTTCGGGAGCTGCTGTTGCTCTTGCGACCGCGGTCGAGGCTGTTGATAAAAGGACGACGACGCGGGCGACTGCCTCTGCGGTGACGTAAATTCAATGAAGGTGTCGATGGAATCGCTCGCTGCGACCAGTTTCTATTGCTTGCGGTGTTGGTCTGGACAAGCAGAAAATGGCAAGATAACGGAACTCACAGCCTTGCCAAGGTAATCTTTGCTCTTAAGATTTTTAATTTTATTTTCAGGTGGGCGATACAGCACGCCCACGGGCTAAGCGATATTAGTCGAGATAGAGAACAAAAACGGAGAACAACGGACGATGCTGAATACAGTGTATCTTTCACCACGGTCCCGAATGGCTTCGTCGATAACGCCGTGCTCGTCTCTTACCTTTAGCTTGCTAGCCTCTTGAATGTCCGCCATCCCCTCTCTCGGGTAGCCCAGATATATCTGAGCAAGACCCTTGTTGAATGCGATCTCCGCAGCAAAGAGAGTGAATTGGAGGCCAAGTTGATCATAGCAGCTAAGAAGAGGTAAGTTCGAGGACAGGAAAACTGGACGAGAACTGACATGGCCTCGTTTCCACGGAGAAAGAGGTGCGCGTCCTCGAAATTCAAGAAGGCGACATCGTAACGTTGCAAGAGGAAATTGGACACGCCACATTGGAAGTGTCTAGACAAGAGGGACAAGTAAGGAAGGGACGAACAAGATGCCGTGTGCACGTGGGAGTCGATTTGTTGTAAAGGGTATGGACACTCACGCAATCGCAAGGTAACCATTGAGGTTGGTCGCAGCCATGAAATGTTCGACGGCGGTCTCGTGTTCGCAGATGGTAGCATATATGAGACCCATGTTGGTGAGGATCTTTGAGGAATCTGCAATACGCTGGTAAGCGGGATGTGAGTAAGATGTGACGGTGGCCATGAGATCTACAACTCACGGAAAATAGATCGAGGGCTTTTTCATAAGTCCCACTCGTCGTATGCTGCGAGGGCGGAGGCCCAGATCTCTAATTCTGCCTTGAGTGAGAGGGACATTGCTGACAGAAGGAACTGCGGTGGTATATCAACAAAAGCGGCAAATTCTCGCGACTCTTAGCCAGTCCCGCAACAGTCCGACGGTCCTAACCAGGGCTAGCAAGATCTAGCGGGACATAGCGAGACCAGACCAAACTCGACCAACACCGGCACAAGACCTAGCAAGACCTAGTAAGAGTTAGCCACCACGCACTAGACCCGGCGAGACTAAGGTCCTGTTCACATCGGTTGAACGTGAGACAATCTCACATAATAAATTCACGAACAACTTGAAGCTGCACACGACCAAGTAGTACAAGGGAGCCCCTCACAGTTAGGAGACTCTTTGTAATCTAGTATATAAAAACAAAGAGTAGACTAGGGAAAGTAGCCGTCCCTTGCCATCGCACCTCACACGACCCGTCAGACCTCCTTGCCCGACTTGTTGCCTTCACCAGACTCGCCGCCATCACTCGCTTCACTTGCTTCACTTTATTTCAGACTCCGCTCAGCCGCTATGACATCAAACTGGGGGTCATACAAGACGACGTTCATGAGCTGTCCGGCGCAGAAGTCTACACCCTGACATTGTAGTGTGCGACTGTGATGAAGCAGCTCGGACTCTTCTCATGCAGGCCTTTAGGGTCAGCCTGCTTCGCCCGTCGTCGAGTTCCTCCAGACGACCATTCCGCTGTAGTCACCCATCTACTAGTGCCCGACCACCGAGTTCTCTCTTCTCCCACTGCACGCTGCTGGTCTGCACGGGAAGAGTCAACAAAATCTCGCTGATCTCTATATTTCGTCTCAGGCTCAACCCTGACTACCCTCGTTCATGCGCGACGACCCAGTCCATCAAATTTTGCAGCCCATAAACGGTTCGTTGCCATTGGTCGTGCAAAAGCTGACGGGGATAACGAATCCCTCTTTGTCAGCGGTGGACCAACTGGCATCGGCCAACATGTTGAGAGTCTCGCCACGCTTACGGGCATCGAAGGTCCCGAATTCTGCATCTCATGGGTCAAAGAGCTGTGCAGAAACGAACGGATGCACTTCGCATATCACGGTATCTCCAGTCGTTCAAACCCATGCTCACCCTCCATGACGGAGAGGACGATGTGGACGGTAGGCGATGAGCAAATAAACGAGATCACGTCGGCATTTTATAGGCACATGGTAGACGAGTCTGATCGCCTGGACCACACCTGCGCCGCGTATGCGCTGCCCGCGACCATGAAATCGGCCAACATACTATTCGATCAATGGATTTCTTACATCCATCTCGATGTCTAGTTTGTTTCTTTGCTTTGCCATCCAGCCTGTCGCACTTTACCTTGCCTGGGGGGAAAATTTGCTTCCATGTACTCACTACCTATAATCCACTTCTAGGGTGCACACGCTTGTGTTGCTGCTGCACATACTAAGTAAAGCCTCGGCGTGGCGACCGCATATAGACTTCCTCAGTCGAACGCGGCGTTGGGACGTAACGACCAGTGTCACAAACCATCCGAGCACGCGATGACGACCCTAAGGATCTCGTGGTTGTGCCTTCTGTCTGACCAGGGTAATTACAATTGTCGTCTGCCGCTACAATCAAATTGTCCCCCTACTGGGCAAAGTAAGGACTAGTAGGGAGAATCGTTGGGAAACTGTGAGCTGGGTCCAAGTTAAGTTAAGTTTCCCGATTTTCATGAGGCTGGCATGAAGTCGCGCGACGGTATGTTCGCAAGGAAAGCCATGCCGAGTAGGGTTGAATCTACCAGCACATACGAGGATATACATTATGGTAGACAAAACACTGGGATGATCGATGATCACAGAGCGGTATCCAGAGCTTGGTGAACCTCAGACAGATGCAAATCATTTCGAGCACATATAATAGGAAGAACACGAGGATCGCTCTCAGGCACTATGGAAATAACCAGCCAAAGTTATTAGCAGAGAAACTGGGACGGCGTGACTTCAACTTGAAATATGCACCGTCGTATCCACCACCAGGAGGTGGTTTATCTACTTCCAACTTGGGTCTTGGGTTGGAAAGCGCCGTCGAGACTTGAACGCAGCAAATTCCGGAGTTTCTACAATGTGCTTGCGCAGGGTTTCTAAGTTGGGATCAGTTTGTGTCGAGGGAGAACAGCTCCAGACTTGCCGTTCTTGCACAGCTGATACAATGCAGCAGTTTTCCCGAATAGTTGGGAACGTAGTGGGGGCGGACCATCTGAGGGCGGCAACAGCATTCCAACCATCTCAGTTAGGTGTGGCATTATAGCCCGTTCACCGGCCGCTAGTTAAACCGTTAGAGGTTACGTACCAAGTAAAGAGGTATCCATACCCGTCTGAGCCAGTGCAGAGAGGACCTTGACACCCTTCATCTGAGTTTGTACATCTTTACTCCTCAGGTGGTTCAGACTCCTGTCCATATAGAGCTTCAAATCCAACAAACCGCTTTCCGCTGTAAGCCAGTCAGTCACGCTGATGTAGACAGATCTAGACGTACCAAGGATATCGAGACATATCAAACTCATGCGGACTTCATCATGCCCTCCACTCTCAAGCTTCTTAGCTAAGACAGTCGTTATGTCACGGTTAACGATTTGCTGCCGTAGAACATCTAGGAGCCATCACGCCGTCAGTACAAAATCCAAATGAGCGAGAATTCAAGGGTACCAGATGTCATCAGTTCACGGAAAATCTTGAAGCCTTCGATCCGACCAACTGCATCATCGAACCAGCCTCTGTCGACCATGGTCACGATATTCTCTGCCATGCGAGGAAGACAGTCGATCTTCTGCATCTCTGAAGTATCTCTCAACGAAGCGGGTCTGCGTGCCATATAGTCTGGCCGACTCACTGAGCTTCAGACACGTGCTTAATGCATAGGCTGCCAGCAGCGAGGTCTCTTTGCGTTCCAATTGCCTCATGAAGACAGCCCAAACTTCCTTTTTTGAGCAAAAATCCAGAACGCTCGAGCCTGATTTATCTATGGGCAGACACATAAATGAGACTGCTCAGAAGCTTACATCTACACAACTTCAACAGCGTCAAAGTGGCCAGAGTGCGGTCGTGAGCGTCGCGCGACTCGAGAATTCGCAAAAGCTTGCACATGACCGAATCCTTTTCGTCGATCTCGCCATGATCTAGCGCGCGTTAATCACACAAAAGAATGCACAGGAAGCAAGGCGCTCACTGTTGACTCGGAACACAGCGGGAAGAGGAACAGTAGGCTCAGGTAAAGGGGTCCGGGTAACCTCTGTATACAACATGGGGCATTACTGATGAGTCCAAGAACGATACCAGTGCTCACCGTTGACAAGGGTCGAGATACTTTCCCCTATGTCCAACCGGAAAATCACGTTACCTGAGGCAGTCTAGAACCATGCGCAGCCGCTCACCATTGGCATGGGGAACGGAACGCGATACGATGTCGGATGAAGGCGCGTCACCTACCTCTGCGTCTAGCCAAGGGAGAGTATTGCAAAGATAACCTAGGACATTAGAAAAGTGGAGATCGTGGGGAACTTGTTCACGGTGAGCGTCAGTTGACGGTCCATGCACTAGTAAAGCTGGACTCACGCAGCACGTTCAATGCAACCAGTGCCCCCACGGCGGCTGTACCAACAGGGCCTCTCCACTTTCTTGCTAGTTCAACAATCCTGGTCTTCAGCCCTTCACAGAGATCTGTCCCAAAGATGAACGAAAGTTATAACAAGGGGTCGGAAAGTTCTCACCTGGCCGGTATCGTGCAACAGACACAACCATCTTGAGTGCCGCCACCAAATGTCTGGGTGCTATAAAGATGTAAATCAAGGAGGTACATCACCAATAAGAATCCATCACCTTTCACTCCCAGTGTCAACGAGAGTCTTGTTTCCCTTGCTTTAGTTCCACCTGACACGGCGGAGAGCTGCCCGATAATGTAGTCTCGTTTATCCTCTGCAAAGAATGAGTATGACACTGAATGGTAGCAATTATGCGCACCATCCTCGATGAGGCTGCATAGACTATCCGTGACAAGTACAAATAAGTTCTCAATGGTGCTCTGAGCAGTCCATTCCAGTGTAGCCGTGAGAGCCCTGATCACGTCGTCGTGGGCGATGAAGTGTCGTCGGAGTTTTTCGTGCCTCGCTGCGAATCGTACAACGTAGAGAATTCGCAGAAGATGTGGGTGATTGCCAGAAGATAATACATCTTTGAGAGAACCCCTCGCATCCTTCACCACCCCCAAGTATGCCAAGTCGGGAGTAGAGAAGTTGGCTATCGGGATACATGGGTCAGTGAACGTCCTGAGGGAAATATACACGGTAACCCACAAATTGCATCATGAATAACAGTAAGGGTAAACTTCTCGAAACCAGATTGCTCGTGCATGGACTTTCCCAGCCATTCTGGTATTGGTATGCTTTGAATCTGGCCATTGCCTAGCCCTCAATAGATTGGAACATGAGGAACCTATCGCAGATGTGTTGGCAGAGAATGAAGCTTACCGAGATCGAGTAAGAGTAACACTTCCCCGAGGGAATTCAGCGTCTGTATTCGATCAACAAGTAACGAAATCAACAGGTTCCTCACTGCGCTTTTGTCCAGCCGTTCAGATTGCCACAACTCAGTCATCCATAGCTCCTTCGGGGTTTTCTGCAGCGCCGTCGGAAGACCAATATTAGATACTAAGGTAGCTTGTGGTGTATACGTATCGCTGGGAAGCGCGGAGATGTGGATATATTGGCCTGGGAGAACCAAGCGAGGGCGGGACAGATGCAAACTATGGAAGATTATTAATCGATGGACTGGGCGGAGCATGATGGTTTTACCCAAGGCTGTGCTTACCGGCACCGCTGAATGATACTTGGTGGAGAACAGGGATGGCCTCAAAAACTCTCCAGGTAGCATCCATTGAGTCCCGTCTTCCGAGATCGATATCTTCTGGGTTCCAGGAAAATCTTTCCGATCTAAGAATTAGACCGTAGGAGACGGCTTCCCGCGCCATCCACCCAAGTGGCACGTTGCCAGCGTGAACATGGCTATATGCATCGTTCGTGAGGGTAGGAAGCCCTTCGGTGCGCTGCCATCTGATCCCACCACTACACATGACATCGTGTCAGGTCTATCCCTTGTGCGACCCAGTATATGACATACACATCAGCATGGCTGCCTGCAAACCACACTTCTTTCACATCACCGATGGCAGATCTGGGAAATTGTGTCCCAGCGTAACTAGCGTTCATTTCCACAAAGTACTCCGGCATGAAGTTGACGCGACGTTCATCGAGAGCAAGTGCATGTCGGAAATGACACGCGTTTGTCACGGATGCCGAGGCAGTGATGTGGACATCTCGCTTGATGAGACCCAGCGAAGACACCGTATCCCTGGTCAAAGTCAGATTCAGATGCTGTGAAACGTGCGATAATGAATTCGACGCACCAGACCCCTACGAAGTGAACTCTCACACCTCGCCAGCAAAAGCTCCTCTTGAACTTTACTGCCTGCTCTCTTGTCTTCGGGTCATCAGGGACGATGGAGGAGTAGTGGCGACAAGCCCTGTCATGTTATATTCGTGGAGCATGGGACTCGTGCAATGTGACAATTGGAACACCCACCGGTCGATCAGTTTTGCACTCTTCTCTTTTAATAGACCAACCTGTCACGAATGAGTCTAACAACGCAATAAGTATTACACGTGCTCACTTCGTGGATCATGGCAGCAAGTGCCCTCGCTTGATATGCACCTCGACCAAACCCTGCAAGCATCTCATCACCCATTTATTATAGCCAGTAGAAAAGCAGGACGCACCAAACAAGTATACTTGATCTCCTTCTCGATAGGTCCCCGCTAACCAATCGTACGCATCCTTGACATTTTGCTCCACGTTCCTACAGTGGATCAGCCTGGTTACCAGCAGCGCAGAGTGTTTACGAGGAACAAACAAGGCCATGGACAGCTCCAATGCGCTGTATAAAACTGTTTGTGCGCGAGGTGAAGCATCGAACACATATTCACCGATCCCTTCGAAATAGCAGGTATGCTGTTCGAGTTGGCCATTTCCATCGAATGTAACATCATACAGCTTCGAAACGTTCGACTCCTGGCACGATCTAGTCAACAATTGAGAGTTACTGCGCAAGCAATCAATTACTACCACAGGAGCACGCCCGCTAACCACGCCATCGATGAAGATTGCTAGGTTCCTTCCGTTCACCGAAACACTTTTACAAGTGGGGCATCGATATTGCAGAGACATCGATCCAGATATTTGTACTGGCCAGAATGCGGTTCCGTAACAAGAGCGTTTAGGAAGTCAGGGAGGCAGCATGTCGGCGGACACAACGTTTGAACACGTGTCTGGTGCAAACAGCGACAAATGGACGCCCGAACTACGTCATTCTAATGTCATCGATATTGCACTGTGCTCACGCTCGACTCTCGAGTGGCGACGATGCCACGTCCGTTATGCCCCTTTTCTGACCCACTTTTAGAGCATGAACACAAGTACAAAATGTTTGGAATGTTGTCACTGTTCTCTGTGCCCCGTTCACTTGCGTCCACCGCATTCAGCGTTGGTAACAGGATTAACCCCCCACTTGCAAAAGCTTGCCCATGATCACGTCCATTTTGTCGAGCTTACCATTTTACGGGCGCCGCACGGCGTCGCGTCACGCAGCGCGCTCCCGTTTATCTTTCCTCCAGTCTCATACCTACTCGACTGGAGGGAAGCTACACTACACACTCCTTTCACTCAGTTACTCACCTAGTACAGTCCTTACAGTCTTCATACTAGTAGGTCGGCACATTCCAAGAGTGATCATCTTGAGAGATGCCACCAAATGGCTGAGCACTACGAAGGTACAAGGTAAAGAAGTACTTGACCATAAGAAACCGTCACCTTTCACTTCCAGCGTCAACTTGAATGAAAAAGCCTTGCCTACCGAGCTTTATTCCCATCTGACACAGTGGTGAGCTGGTCTATAGCATAATCTTGTATACCCTCTGCAAAGAATGTGTACGTACAACGATGGGAGGGATGAAGCATACCATCCCGGAAGGGGCTGCATAAACTGTCTACGACTAACAGGTACGAGTTCTTTGCAACACTCTTAATAGCTCATTCCGGTGCAGCTACGAGACGGCAACTGACATGCTTCCAACGATACCACAGCAATCGATCATCCGAGCCTGTCGGTATTGCACTGATAAAATGATAAAATACTTCGTCAGTCATACCATGTGGGGCAACAGACCATCACACCGCTGCAACAGTACGACTAGCACGGTATCTAGCGATGCTTGAAGCCTACAGCGACAGTTTCATGTAGTGAACCCCTACCTATTGTTGCCTAATCGGCGCAGATGTCAACGATGCACAAACTAGAATGTTGACAGACATACTCAAGCGCTACTCATCCTCTAGATCCTGTGTAGACTCATCAGGGCGAAGGGCTAAACCATGAGCAGCAGCTTCTTGTTTCATCCAGACGTAGCCATTGTCAACAGTGGTGGGGTCCACCACACCTGAAACCTCTGGAGTTGGTTGACTGGTTTCAACCCTGAATGCGAGAACACGTCAGGTTCATCTTCTGTATAGATGAATACATCACATACCCATCGCGACGCCTGCTGGCCACCCAGACCTCTTGTACATCACCAATGAAGGGTCCAGGACTTTGTATATCGCTTCGATGAGCGTTCATTTCCGAGTAGTCCGGCGCAGTCTTTGCTCCGCGTTCATCAAGAACAAGTGCGCGCCTGAAATGACACGAGGCTGTCGCCGGGTCGGAGGAATTGAGGTGGGCATCCCTCTTAAGCAGATCCAAAGAAGACGCCGTGTCCCTTGAGAGAGTTAGCTCACGCGACAACAGAGAGCACGCTAAAGGGGTCTGGCATACCAGACTCCAACAAAATGAATCCTCGTATCTTGCCAACAGAACATCTTCTTGAATTGTGTTTGCGACGTTTCTCTCACAAAATTATTGGACTTGATGGTGAGGTAATGCTGGTGAGCCCTGTTATAATCCGCACGTAGAGCACTGGACTTGGGCAAAGCGATAATGGGAATACTGACTGTTCGACTCGCTTCGCTCGCCGCCCGCTCCACTTCTTTACCAAACCAACCTACAGCACTAGTAAGTTTATTAACGGGACAAATGCCGCGCGTGCTCACTTCATGGATCATACTAGCAAGTTCTCGCACTTGATATGCACCATGAGAGGACCCTGCAGAAATCTCATTGCCTTCCGTTAGGACGGGCGGTAAGCTTGGACGCACCAAACAAGTATATTTGGTCCCCATCCTGATAGCTTTCTGATAACCAATCGTATGTGCGCTTCACATCTTTCTCCAGGCTCCTGTGACAACAGGTTCCACGAGTTGCTGGAGAGTGTATTTGTCTACAACGTACCGAGCGAGTGTCGTTCCAAATGGGCTGTAGATCGCCTCTCCTACGCGGCTCAAGAGAGTTAGTTGGTCGACGTCATTTGCACTGATGCCTTTCAAATAAAGTTTATGCTGCACGAGCTTATGACCTATTCTGTCGGATACGTCATCATACAACATTGTGATGTCTGTTCTCTATGGGTGACTGGTCAGGTCTGGAAAATTGTAGTATATACAATTAGTTACCTGGGGATCAGATTTGCTAGATCTACTGTCGATGAATACGGCAAGGTTCCTCGGATTCGTCGAAGTACTTTTGCAAGTGGAGCATCTATGCTGTGAATCTGGATATGATCCTGGCGTGTCTTGACGTGAATTTGCCTGGTTAACGTTCGAAAGGGGATCAGCCTGCGATATCTGAGAGTCGGCCACCAGTCAGTCGGATGCAATGAGATATTGTAATACGGACGAACCTCCTCGTCTTCATCCTGTCCTCTCGGCCGCTGGGTAATGCTTGGAGGGTGAATAGCTTCCTCGCTCCTTCCCGAAGGCTGATCAGAGTTGCTGGACGGAACGGCCTCCTGGTCCTCTTGTATTGGTAAACTCTGATCAGTCATGTGAATAGTGTCCTCCGGGACTTGTACTCCCGTCTGCCCTGGCGACTTCTTGGCGACATCTGAATCCTGTAGCGAAAGACCGCTGGGCAAGCAACCAGCAAGTTAAATAGAGAACCACATACGCTGTCATGGTGCGAATCACCCGGGCCGGGTTGGTCTCTGTCGTCCTCTACCCTTGTTTCTTGGATCGACACAATGTCATTGGATTTTGGTGGTGGTCCCTGAGCGATGATCAAGGCCTGGTTGATTCCTGGAGCCTGATCACTGCGCATAGTAAATACCCATTTCCTTCCACTTTCACTGGGAC
>JBBPKI010000557.1:0-21688 GCA_038089155.1 Nevesoporus exiguus
CCGATCGACGTACTTGAACGTTCCCCTCAAGTTGAAGGCCTCTGCACGACCAATATCCCACGATATTTCCTGTTCGAGAGCCTCGTTGACGAGGGTAAGTGCATGCGGGTAGTCGGCCGCCTCGAGGGCCTCAAGAGCCAGTAAGAGCGTCTGGTCGCCTTGTGACGGGGTCTCGGGAAGCGTAGGAAGCGTCCCTGTGGTCTGGTCAGGTAATTCATCGAACGAGTATTCGGGAGCTCACGTTTCCGGAAAGCAGCGAAATATGCCGAGATGAAGGTTTGCGAAGGCAAACGTGGTTCCCGCGTCTGTTCAGTCGAAGTGAAGTGAAGTGTGAGAACGGACGTTTGAAAGTATGACACGGGTAACCCACGGCCAAAATGGACTGCGCCTTTTCGGTTGCCAGTTTCTTCAAAACACGCTCGACTGCTTGTGTTGCCGTCTCGTTTTGGAACCTTTCGAGGATTGTTGCGGCGGTGAAATCTGTAAAGACGAGATTGAGTCCGAGAGGGACTATATTTGGAAAGACATGTCAAGAACCTCTAAGCGCTTCCTCGTAGTGGCTCAAGGATTCGAGAGCGATCGCGCGCCTGTTGAGTGCCTTGACATAACTCGGGTCCTGACGGAGGGCATCGTCGCAGTCCGCGACGACACGCTCGTGTTGTGGAGGTGTCATGTACATGTAACCTGTGAAGACATGAGTATAGCGCGAGGGAAGGGATAAATGTGCGAGACGGACACGCTGCCCGGTTGCTGTAAAATACGGGTTCAGGTCGTGGGGACACTTGGATGGCCTGTGTGTAAAGGTTGACGGCCTGGTCGAATTTGCGCGCCTGGTAGAGGGAGTTACCCCGCGACTTGAGGGACGCAGCCTGCTTGACGCGTTCCTGTGGGCAAAGCGGGTGAGATGGGTGGCGCGCGGTGGAAGAGAAAAGGGCTGACCTCGAACGGCATAGTAGCTATCTGTTCCGTGGACAGCGGTGCATGCTCTGCGGTGGGCGCAGTCAGACGAGCATAAGGTGGCGGGCGGTGGGACATACCATCGACATCCTCGACCTTGGGGTTTATCTCCTCAATGACGGGACCGTCTGCGTCGTTGACCGACTTTTTCTTTGGCTTCCTGTCCTTGGACTTTCCCTTGCCGGACGGGGGCCGTGCAGAGGCGGCATAGTAGACTGCGCCTGCAGCGATGAGGGCGGCTGCGGTAGCGACGAGAATAGCGCGCCTGTTTTCTGAGACAAAGTCGTGTATGCGGTCGACGTAGGATGGCGCGACGTCGGACGAATGAATCGGGGCCATGACTGAACACGACAACTTTGCGGTCTCAAAATATTTCTGCTCGAAGCCGGTCTCACACGTGTATGGACTTGATTACGTCAGCACGAGCACCCCCCCTGCTCGTCCGTCTGCGGCTGTTCCCCAAGTTCGATGATCATCCCAGGCATCCCCTCCCGCCCGCTCTTCCCCGTCTCTGGCGTCACCGGTGCCCACAACTCCGGGGTATCCAATATCCTCTTCACTAGATCCTCAAACACCTCCCGCACGCCAATCGCCGTCTTCGCGGACGCCTCGAGGAACAGCGCATCCTTGCGCGCTGCGAACACTGCCGCCTCGTCCGTCGACACCTGCCGCGAGTGCTCCTGCTGCGGGTGAGACCCTGTGTGGTGCACGCGCATCACACCCACCTTGTCCAACTTGTTGCCGACGATGATCTTTGGTACCGTCGTCGACACGTAGGTATCGATTTCTGTAAACCACTTTGGAAGTGCGTCAAAGGTTTCCCGGTTGGCGACGTCGTATACTGCCGTCGAATGAGTCGCTGTGCCAGTAGACGTGCTATCTACCCCACCTAGAATAATTCCCTGTGCGCCACGATAGTACGAAGATGTGATGGTCCGAAACCGTTCTTGTCCTGCAGTATCCTTGCGTGCAAACAGTCAGTTTTCGTCGAGGGCTAGGGCGACGTCTCTGACCCATATACTGAGCTTTACTTTTCGCCCGTTCACCTCCATCTTGTGAACCTGTCGCCGTACGTCGTCAACATCACGTTCCAAGGCGGCATTGACTCGGATGAGAGGTGAGAGGTACATGTGCCATAACCCTGTGCCCTCAGCGACGCATACTCACTCGAAAATCGACCCCGATCGTAGCAGTCGCCTCGTCCTCGGGTATCCATGCTTCGTCAGAGAACCGTAGCAGTAGACTGCTCTTCCCTACAGACGCATTTCCTATTAAGAGGAGCTTGACGTTAACAGGGGTAAAGGGGTTTGATCCAGGCGACGTTGCGCTGATTTCGACGGGCGCCATAGACAGTATCGTATCCTCTGGAGATCGTTTGGGGTCGTCGTCAGGTGTGAATGAGAGAAGGCCTTGACGCTGCCAGCGAGTTGTGCCTCGTTGACTGCACACGTGAGGTTACTCGATCAGGCGTTCACAGCAAAGTCCTCGATCGCGAGATGACAACGCGGTACCAGTACAACACAATGCATGCAAGTCTATCACTAACCCCACCGCCGGGGAATGGGACCTATCGAACGACGATTTCACACACGGCAGAATCCTCTCGCGCAAGGGTCTGTACGCCTTCGTGATGGCCATGAACCGTATACGCGCTAGCTGGGAGCATCTTTCACTGGTAAATAAAGTTGTACCTCGATAGCAAGTGCGGTATTGCGGAGAGCTGAGGACCATATCTACACCAATCGTGAGCATCATGCGATATATGCGCCACGAATCGTGGGGTATATACCGGGCTGCATTGTCGTATAGTTCAAACAGGGGAATCGCGAGCAGTTTCATGTTTTTAGGGACAGCGAGCACCTCTAGGAGTACAAGTCAGAACAGTCATGGGGAGCAGATGAAGAAGACGTACTACGCTCGGGCATCTGGACTAGGAAGAGCTTCTTGCATTCCTTGGGCTTGGTTATATGCGCAGGAACAAAAGGGTACTGGAAGACGCGTGGTCGAGGCTGAGAGTGGATCGCTAATCAAACGTACCATGAACGTCTCGAAATTAGGTCTCCACCACTGCGCGAGACAGTCTCCGATTTCCCATTCGTTGTCGACGCCGTGGGATGCATTAAACTGCTTTGATTCGGAGGGCGGGGCGAGACGTTCGTCCAACCTGCGCTTGAGGCCGTCGACGTCGTCCTCGCCGGGTTTGAGGTAGTCGCCTGGACTATGAAAGATCCACACCAAGTTTATGGAGAGCCAGACGGTGCTTACAGCTTGAAAAACGCGTTCGCGATCTGGAGCATGAGAATGTGGGGGTGACCATGGTCGTGCACGACGAGGATGCCCTCTACGGTGCGACGCATGCCAAAGTCTTCATAGTTGTTCTGAAGACGCTGCAAGCGGGCGGAAACGGAGGGGTCTTCCTCGGGTTGGGCTTCCTTCGTGCTAACAAAGGATGAGTCGGGCAGCGTCGAACGGCAGCGAGAATGGCCAACCTGAACGTAAAATTGGAGAGGGGATAACTACGGATGCTGTGAGCTGGTTTTCTTTGGCGACAAGAACGAAAAGACGCACAGCAGAATCGTGTTGGACATCGTCGCTGTCGTCGTCGTCGTCGTCGAGCACGTCGGCGGAGACAACGCGTACCTTGCCACGTGACGCGGGTGAGGTCGCTGCCGAGATGTTTCCAATTTTGGAGAGTATCCCGCCATCTGCACGGTTAATCGAGCTCGATGACGAGCTCAGAGTTGCTGGCGACGATGGCGTAACACGCTCGCCCCTTTCGCTTCGCCGCCTCGTCACCCACCCTCATGTCGCTGCTTCCCTCGTCCTTTTCTGACATTCCCCGCGTCGTGCTCGGTGACACGCACGACGTTCTTCGCGTTCCCGAAGACGACGGCGACCACTATGACGATGCCGTCGCAATGCGCCCCACCGTGTCACCCCCTCCAGATGATTCCGTCTTGCGCAGAGCCGGGTACGTTTGTCGTCTTATTATCCAACCTACCCGCCTGAACTCCTATCTTCTAGTCTCCTACAACCAATGAGCTTTTCGAGCTCTGTATCCTTTCGTGTTTCAGGGCAGCCACTCTCGCAGGATGTCATACGCGCAAGTACAGTCCAGCTTTCGAGTACAACCATGCCACTTCCCGGCACGCTCTTGCCTCGCTCAACACCGTCGCCTGATCGCCATCCTCCTGTACCTTCTTTGGTTGCTCACGCCACTCAAAGCCCAGCCGAGCCTTCTTCCGAACGTGCGTGTCTTTGACTGCATTTGCGACACCGTAAGCGTAATTCATCCACACCTTGCCGTTGCACGTTTCTAGCTTCGCCGTCACAATCCCGTGACTCTTTCATCTTCCCGAGCTGTGCAATCCAAGATGGAACCCCTGAAACCATCTCTAGGACCGTTCCCTATCCGTCTTTTAAGCACCTCCATATCCTCCCATCCTCGTTCGCCTCCTCTTCTCACAACACACATAGAGGTAGCCCACGGTTCTCTCTGGTCTCCGATCCAGACATGGACGCCGACGAGGACCTCTCAGCATCTACATACACGTTCGACTCGAGTCAAATAGGTCACTCCGGCAGCGCTACCCCCGGCTCAGCTGCGTTTACTCCTCGCCGCGCGGGTCACGCAATCCCCGTCCCTCCTTCCGCCCTCTCCATCCTCCTCTCTCGCAGAGAGGAGCGCAAAGGAAACGACGAATCGCTCGGTGCTGAGCAGGCCCACTCCGAAACGAGACGCGAGCGGTACAGCACGTCGGGATGTCCCACTTCCCAAACGTCTGTCACACCGACCAACGAACGCCCGGGTGATGCCCACTTCCTGTCCATCGCTGATGATGTACCACACAGCTTTGGATTGAAAACACAGACGGAATTACGACGGGCGGGGTCGGGCAAGATGGTGGAACAAGACTTTCCGGATCGACCACAGCGTATACCTGATGAAGCAACTTCGTTGCTACGTATCGGTCACGCCACTTTTCACCATGAAGACGCCAACAATGGTTCACGGCTCGTGACTACAGTCGCGGAACCACAATCAAAGCACGCAAAACCGGTTGCTCCAGACTACGGCTCAGTCGCGTACCTGACCAAGCCATCTGAAACATTCCAGTGCATGCTCGGCCCGAATTTGAGAAGAAAGGTTTTCAGGGCAATTCCTGCCGTTGTCCTAGGCATGTTGCTGAATATCTTGGATGGAATTTCTTGTATGTGTTCCAATCTGTTCTTGCAGCGCCCGGATGTAGCGCGACCGAATCACGCGTTCGGGTTACGCGATCCGGAGGAGCGATCATATCCGAGCTGTCCGGGTTACCACAACTACTCATGTGATTTGATCAGATGGTATGATCATATTCCCTGGAGCGGGTATGTTTGTCAAGTTTGGAGGGGTCGGGGTCTCCATGTTTTTTGTTTCGTGAGTGACTCATCGTCGCCCGTTATGCCATGCACGCCGAAATGAAGCGCAGGACTGAACTGATACTCTGTCTTCATTTAGCACGGTCGTTGCCCAGCTTGTATACACTTGCGGCGGGAGCAACTTTGCAGGCGCGAATGGGAGCATGATGATCGAGGTCGTGGTACGTACCACGTTTACGCTCTGCATCGACATCATTTTATTTTCTTCATGAACTTACTCATTATTCTATAGCCCTTCTTCCACATTCTTGCATCAACGATTGCAAGGGACGTGCTTGGCGATGACTGGGCCGGAATGGCAGACGTGAATCGTGAGGTCGCGGCAACTACACTAGTGGCATTCGCATTATCTAGCTTGCTTACCGGTGAGTCATCCTGCTCGACAATATTCTTCATAGCGAAGGAAGGAGTGGCCTTGTTATGACGCCACAGCTCTTTGTGGAGTGCGAGCAAGTCCATTTCCCCACTGGCAGTCGAGGAGGCATGGAGCATATGCAGATCTATCAGGTGGACATGCTTCGCAACCCCCGTGATCAAGATTCTCGAATTTCGTAATGATGCTGTGATTCTGACATCTGACCATGGCCTTCTGGTCGCAGGATGCACATTTTTCCTCCTTGGATACCTTCGCCTTGGCGTCCTTATCGGGTTTTTCCCTAGACACATTCTCGTCGGGTAAGTACCGCGATAGTGCCGAGTGATGCGGTTAGATTGATCTGGGGTTCATTTTACAGGTGTATAGGCGGCGTAGGGGTATTTCTGATTCTAACAGGGTGAGTTTTACTCGGTTCGAGCGGAACGCCGGATCCTGATCGCCATGCCGCTTGGTATGTGCCGTCCTCTTGACGTGTCTCATGTATCTCCTTTGTATGTGCCCCCAAACTGGTAGCTTCACGGTCAGCACACGCCTTCCGTCTGACCTGCTTGATCCACCGACTTGGGAAGTCCTTCGATATTTTGCTTTCGACCCACATGCGCTCGCTCTGTGGGTCCCGCCCTTTGCGTTGGCAGTGCTTTTGAGAGCGATCACCGCAAAGTGGAAGCATCAACTTTTGTTCCCTATTTGTGAGTCTTTGTACCTGTTTCTCCGGGAAATACCCTTGAACTCGAGTCTCGTAGATTTCTTACTCATACCGATCATCTTTTACATTATTGTCGCGGCCGCACAGCTCGATCTTGACACACTCCGACGGGATGGATGGCTGTTTAAGACTGCACGGGAGGTCGGGGGCACAGATTCTTGGTATGCCTTTTACACTTATTATAGTGAGTTTCATGTTTCGTGGAGGACCCGCAAATGGTTACTCACCTCTTCCGACTTGCGACAAGATTTGCGTGCCGTGCACTGGACTCCCATTTGGCAAACACTGCCTACGCAGTTCGCGCTGTATGTCCCCTTGTGGTTCCAACTACACTTGTCGCTGACGTGGTTCTACTACTAGGCTGTTCTTCAACATATTGCATCCTCCTCTTAACGTTCCTGCTCTGGGTGAGTGTTAACTTCGTTGTTGTTCCAGGGGTCGCCTTACTGACATGTCGTCTTTGCGTGTGCCATACAGCTGTATCACTGGACGAAGATGACGTCGATACGGATAAGGAACTTGTTGCCCACGGAGTCTCTAACTTCGCCGCAGGATTTCTTGGTACTGTGTATGTCCTTGCCTATCATGCGTCAGGGACCAGCTGATATTTCGAAAGTCCAAATTACCTAGTCTATGTCAATACGCTCTTGTACGTCGCTCCCTTTCTTGTCTTACCTTGGCATACTGAGAACTACCATTGAACACAGGTTCTATCGTGTAGGGGGAGGGAATCGTGTCGCTGGGTTTATGCTCGCTATGGCTACATTTTTACTCTTGATTCTCGGTACCGGGCCGATCGCATACATTCGTGCGTCCCTTCTAGCGGTCCTTCTGATGAATCTTATGTGGAGGTATCGCGCACGTAGCTGTTATGGTCGTGGGCGCACTTATTTTCGTTCTTGGCATTGATCTCGTGAAGGAAGCACTGTGGGACACGAGGCATCGTGTGAGCAGGTGAGCATTGCACAATCGATGTCGCAGGTGTTTTCTGACGAGATCCGACCAGGATGGAATATATAACGATAATAAGTATCATGGTCACCATGACCGTTTGGGATTTTGTCATTGGTGTTTTGTTTGGGATTGTCGTTAGCTGTGAGTCCAGTTCTTCCCCTTAATGCTCATAACAACGAGACAACTTACCGATTCGTGCCTCACCTCAGGTTTCTTCTTTGTCGTTCAAAACTCTCAGAGGCGGAGCATTCGAACATGCTACACGGGAGACGCGGCAATCTCCACCGTCCGCCGCCCAGTAACTCACCGTGCCTACATCCGTGAAGTGTCCGAACAGACGCGCATCATGCAGCTGCAAGGGTTTCTCTTCTTTGGCACTATCTCCCACGTCGAAGACACCATCCGTTCGTTCGTTGACGACCCGGCGTTTCATTCTCACCCAGTCCGTTTCGTCGTCGTCGATTTTTCGCTCGTTGCTGGTGTGGACCTGTCAGCTGCGGAAGCATTTGTGAGAGTTCAGAGGCTGTTGGCCGCCAAAGGCGTTGTGCTCGTCTTTTGTGGTGTTTCGAGAGCAGAAGTAGGAAAAGCACTGCGCAGCGTGGGCGTGTTGGAGCAGCCCTATGTGGAGCTATTTGAGACGCTGAATGACGCGATGGAATGTGAGTCGTGGCTGGTTCTCCGCGTTGTTTGTTTGTATCGTCTGCGCATGGTGCTGACAGAGTATGTGACTGCAGGGACGGAGAATGCATATCTGCGCGCATGGTTTAGGGCGCAGAGGAAAGAGACTGCGCCCGTTGGTATGTCAACCTATGCACGTGTTCCCGGAGCGACACTGAGTTTGGACTTGTCTTGCTTAGTGCTTCCGGGTCGTCCGAGTCAGAAGGTGGATGTCGACTTCCACGAAACCCTGGTCGGGTCGCCACGACGATTACAGCTAAAAGATGCCGGAGAACGGACGATAGCAAGCGGTACGGCGTTTTCCTCATCTCGCATTCGCCCTGTTCACCGTCATCCCTTCCAGAGCTCTTCGCTGACGTGTCCGCCGAGCCACTCCACACGCTCCTAAAAGCGTTTGGGTCTTTTGACGCACTCGACCACGCCCCTCTCTCTGCGCTCGCGCCCTACTTTGAGCACGTCGCCTTCCCCGCGGGTGCGGTCCTATGGGAGAGGGATGACCCGCCCAACGGGCTATATATCATCCAGTCGGGCGTTCTCCGCGCGTCGTACAAGTTTGCGGAACACACGCCGGTCATCGAGGAGAGCATGGTGCCGGGGACGCTCGCCGGGGAGATGTCTGCGCTTTCGGGGCTTCCGCGGAACGCGCGGGTCGTTGTCGAGCGCGATGCGGTGCTCTGGCGGCTCTCGGGGGAGAGCATGAAACGGCTCGAGGAGGAGGACCCTCATTTGGCACAGCGGTTCGTGAGCCTCGTGCTCAAAGGTGCGTGGAAGGTCGTTCTCGTCGAGCCAGGGTCTCTAACATGACTTTTCGTGCAATCGTAGCCGCCAAGGTCGATACGGACACGCTTCTTGCCGCGCTTGCCACGAGATGAGACAGGATGGGTCATGACACATATACATTGCATGCATGCATACACTGTTGTCCATAGCATCGCCATTCACAGCACATCGAGGGGATCGCGTTGTTTCTAGTCCGAAAATATATGCTACGAGAGTTCTCTTTGGATCATGTTTTATTCTTTCCTGGACAGAGCGCAGGGTGCATCAACACCCAACGCCCTCTTGCGCGCTCAACTCCGCAAACACTTCATGAAAGCGCTTCGACCACCACCCGCGCTCCTCGCGCTCTTGCTGCTCCGAATTGCCTGCCAGGCCACGCTCCGACTCCTCGATCTGCATCGACGGACTCTTGGGGAGCGGCAAGCCCGCCGCGAGGAGCGACAACACCGGCTTCTGCGCCGCCATCGCTGACGCGCCGGCCCGATCGACGAGCACGTGCGTCGTGCCGAGCGACGAGAGCGCACGACGCGTGTACTGGCAGCATTGGCGGAGCGGCGCAAGCCAGTCAACGAGCGACCTAGACGGGGTATGTACGTACCCCTCATGCGGAGCCACGTGCTGAGCGTGCGGGAGCGGGAGCGACAGCGACAGTGTAACGACATGGCCGGTCGACGGCACGTAGCCCTCTTCGAGCGCGCAGGGGCCAAGCGGCGCGAGGTCGAGCGTGATGCACGCACGGTGATCTAGGGCAATGTGAATATGTCAACGCCCACGTCGGGCGTTCGTAGGTTCAGAAAAACATGCCAATATGGAGTGCACTTACCGATCTCGTCGAGCACTGAAGTGATTCTTGATAGTCCGAACCCTTCAAGTAGCTCCAGGTCGCACGCGTCGACATTGTCTTCCCTCGAGTCGAGCCGCGTCGCGAGTAGGACGAGGTCTGAGAACACGAGCACCTCCACGTCTACCGGCTCCGACTCGACACGGACCACGGGCGTAGCCAGCGTAGGCTGCTGGCCCTGGCCCACGTTCACCTGCACGTCAAAGCTCGACGGCGCTGTGCCAAATGAGACCACTGTCGATGCGGTCGACTTGATCGAGTTCGATCGACCCCGCCAGACGTTGACCGCCTTGGACAGCTTGTCCAAGCGTCGGTTGCGTTGGGCTGGAGAAATGGGATCGTCCGAGCGTGACGTGGTTTGGCCGTCCATGGAAGGCTCGGACGCCAACGCCGGTTCGTCATTGCTTACTCGCACGCACGTTAGCGAGCCGTGGATGAGTAGGCGTCGTTCTCTGTGGACAAGGTGTACCGAAGAGATGTCCTTGATCCCAGAGCAGGTCATCTTAACGAGTTCGTACGCGTCCTCGCGGTCCTTCACCTCGCTCAGAACCCGAATCGTTAGCTTTGCGGCGTGAAAGAGTGATAGCGTCGACACGTAGTCTGGGTGGGACTTGGGAGTCAACTGTAGCAGCTTCTACACCGAACAGATCAGTAAACTGGCAAAGAACGTGGCGGGCACTTGCCCTGAACATATCAGGATATTGCGCGAGCCGATTGACGGGCTCGACCAGATATCTCTCGAGACTCCAACCTTGACAGCGTTCCGAAGTCTCCTGTAACTTTATAAAATCACCAAAGTCGTTCTTGCCTTCATGAATAAGACCGTCTATCACCGATGCGGCGAATTCAAGTTTGACCAGGTACGGTTGGTACGTTTCGAGTTTCGGAACGAAGCTCCGAAAGACTTCGCTGATCATTTGCATCCTTGGATGATCCACAATTTGTCGCGAGGCCAACAAAGAGGAAAGCTGCGCATGTACTCGCACGATGTCGTCGAGCCAGTCAAACAGTTTCGCCACATCGCTCGGAACGCCAGACACCCACATTCTGGTGTCCCTTACTCGGAGTGGTAAGATGAATAGTTGTATCATCCTTTGTAGCCGCGTCACGAAGCTCTCTTCTGACTCGGCGAATTTCCAGACGAATTGTTGTCGCTGAGCCTCCACCTCGCCGTACGCGTCCAACACATGTCTGTGTAAGGTCTGCCACTGCTGGTCACGCACTGTGGGTATAACTGGAGGTAACTCGGATGGGACGATACTTCTGCTCGCTCTTCGTGTAGGAGAGTTTGACGCGGAATAGATCGAGCCCTCAGAAACGCTCGACGGAATCTCTCTGGAGGAAAGTGAGAGCTCGCCGGCCGAAGAACGCCGGTCGTCGTACCCGCTATCGTCGGCGCCATGGGTGTGGTCCAGCTGTTGTAACAACGATCCGGTGGCAAGCTCTTCACATTCGTCCTCCCATCTTTCGCCCCCGATTAACGATATATCACTGTCCACATGAGGAAGCTCCAAGGAATTGGTTCCATGGTCCTCAAGATGCGGAGATGAGCTTATTCCGAATGCTTCCCGTTGCCGTGCTGCCGCGGCCATGGATACTGCTATGATGCGCGATAGTTCGGAAGAATACCTTTGGGAGACGGTCTGGGTAGCTGTCTCGTTAAGTGAGCTCGGATCTTCGTCAGAAACGACAGTCGATGATTCCGTCTCTAATAACTCCTCGTTTTGTGCCGTCGACGCTAGGTAGCCTCGTATTTGACCCTTGTCTTGCTGAGCGTATGACAAAGTCGATGACACTCGAGGTGTGTATTGTTCATCCGCGTGCGTTGGAAGCTCTGATAGTACATAAGAGGCCACCATAAATGCAAAGGCTAGTCGATTCTCACCTCCCCGAAGGCTAGCGCGACTGTGCCGAGGCGTAGCCTTTGAGCGCGTTCCGTCGAGTTCGGCCTCCCAACTAGTCAAGTTATGTCGCATGGCATGGTCGTCTTCCTCTGCCGGGGAGTATTCCGATCCAGAATCATCAAATGCCGATCGCACCGAAATACCGGACCCATTGGATACAAGACACCGATCTTCGCGCTCTTGGGAACTGCCTGGCAGTGAATCGTATCCGCCCGAATCGTTCATGTCAGGGTGCATGAGGGAGAGTAGTTCCCGTCGTCGGCGTTGTCCGTCAGCGCTATCAACTGGAGCATTTTTTGAGAGTGATCGATCGCGCCTTTTTGAATTACCATTGCGCCGCTGTCTCTTATTACTGGGGGAATTCGTATAACGCAGATATGGTTCGTCGCCAGGTATTTTAGTCGTCCATCGCTGGCCTGGAGACACCCTTGCCGAACTCTTGGACTCGTATAAGCCCAACCCAAGACCGAGACGTGGCGCTCGAATTTGACTCTCCGTGGACGACTGTGAGTCGGCTCGCGATAACGTCTTTGGCTTAATGAAGCATGTCGATGGGGCCTGGCCTTCTGAGCTCGAAGAACATGGCATTTCTGCGTTGGCAACAAACAATCGTCGCTTTTCGGGTTGAATTAAATTCCCAATTCCCGTGCCAGAAGTGCCGATCGGGGCTTGGATGGCGTTCGAAATTCGGGGCGTCGCTGGACTATGGGCCATCCCCACTCGCCGCGGAATGCCGGAGGGCTGCAGATTTGGTTGCTGAGCGTTCCTTCCGCGAGCCGAGGGTAAGCCTTTCGGTATAGTTCCGGGGTCCGTTCGCGAACGTGCCCTACCAGTCCTGTGAGAGCTGTCGACTTTCGGCCCGGGAGCAGTTGGCGTTTGACGCGCGTGTTCTATCCTACCTTGTGGAGGTAGCGGTTCCGGGGGAACTAGGATAGGACTTCGACCGACTTTTCGGGCTTGATCAGTGGGAAGACGCACGTCCTCCGACTGGGCTTGTAGATGTCGATCAGATATTGCATGAGGTTTCAATATCGATTTTGGATTAGGTGACCGCGATGATGACGACCGAACAGCTGAGGGTGGTTGTTCAGGGTAGGGTGAGCGGGACGCCGATCCTTTTCTGGCCATCGGCTGGATAGTAGGCGTTTGGCCAGCGATGGAACCAGAACTGCGGGCTTCGCTCCCGACAGAATAAGTAGAGCTGCCTTGCGACGAAGTCGAAGGGGCACGCGCAACGCCTGGCGAATAGCTGGCCCCGGAGACAAGACGAAAGGGCGAAGCCGAAGCCACTTGAGATGGTGGTCTTGTCATGCGTTCAATTGTATCGCTGAGCGTCGGAAGAAGTTGGGGTTCAAGATCACCAAGCTGACTCTGTCGACGAGTTCGACCGAGATTGCCAGTGTGAGGAAAACATTCGGCAACAAAATGCGATGCGTTGGAGCTGAACTGGTCGACTCGCTTGCAGAATTGATCTTGTTCGTTGGTCGACTCGTCTCTGTTGGGAGGATAAGGTACACCTGCGGCGGCAGCAAAGTAGGAAGGGGGAAAGAAATGTGATGGAGTCGTCGGAGTCCGCAGCGGCGCAGGAGAACGTGAAGGCTTGACCCTGGATTGAGACGACCATTGCTGGGCCATCATGATGGCGGTCACGCAAAAAAGAGTTGAACACCTGGCAACATTCCAACTTGTTGGATACTAATTGAACTTGGCCTTGATCCACTCTACGACGTCGTACCCCCATTTCTCCCCATCCCCATCGCCTGTACCCAGCGCCCAATTCAAACTCACATGGTTATGCTTCGCAGCGACGTAAGTCTCCTTCAGCTCCCTTCCGACGACCCCCAGCTTGTCTCTGACCTCCTTCTCCATGATATCCTTGGTCTCAATCTTGAGCCAGTCCGGCTCCCGTTCTGCGTGGATGAGTAACACCTCTGGTAACGCACGCACATCTTCCTCCCCCAGAGCTGCCCACAACGCACGCGGTTCCCTCTCCTTTTGCTGCGCTTCCCCTCCAAAGTAAAACTTGACCGGTCCTGTCGTCGTGTACTTCTCTCCGCGGACGCTGAAATACCACGGGGACCCGCTCAACATCAACCCGCGTACCCGCAGCCCTAGCTCCGTCGCCCTCTCCGCCAAACTCGCTCGCAATGGCGGATACAAGTGAAGCACCAGCGTGTGCGCTGCACCCGCAGAGTGTGCCAACATGAATACACACCCGGGATCCAGTTCCGTACGTGCGCTGTCCGGCTCCGTCACCGCACCCGCTACCTCTGCAGCATGTCCCGCGATCCAGATTAGTGCGTCCCGGAGATCCTCGGACGCTGAAGGGAATCGCACTTCGGGCACGAGCCGATAATCGGGAATGACCGTCAAGAATCCACGTGCTGCGAAAAAGGAACCCAGCGCACGGTACCCTATGTCGTACGGCTCGGGAAATCGTCGTGCGCCAGTATTATACCCACCGCCGTAGATGAAGAAGAGCACCGGGAGCTTCCCGTTGCTCGTGGAGAGTGCGGAAGTGACAGGAGGGTAGTAAACGTCGAGCTAGTCCGGCGCGGATGGGGAAGGACAGACTCGGTGGTGGGTGTGACTGATGGACGTACATGATGGCGATTCCTCTCACCATACCTGAACTCTTTCCTCTCTATCATGTCTATTTCTGTTTTTTTCTCGTTCAAAATGGGTATGAACGCAGCCAGCGCTAGTGGCTCCGTCGATCAGATGCGCGCCATCAGAGACCTCATGAACTCACTGCGCATGTTGATCTTATCAACCTCGGTGTCCTTGAACTCCTTTATTGCATTCATAGTGCCAGTTGCGAAGCTACGCTGAGAAACCAAGGGTAAAGGGAGGATGAACGATAAGATTTCTCGATATCAGGCTGCACTTGCCCAAGCTGGAGGGAATCTCGGTGTATCGTGATTGGGCCGGCTGATCCCGCAATCCGGTCCTGCAGTTCGGTCCCGCAAATCACTGCCCCAGGTGGAGCCTTTTGCCTTAAGACGCGCACATGTCTTCCGACATAGCGTCTGCGCTAACCCTTCAGCAGACTAACTACATAATTCGTATGCTTCGTCTTTTCACCTGGGGGATTCATTTCATTAACCTTATTGCAGTTGCCGTTATTACTGCCGCTGGATACGATTACGGTGAGTTACTAGCATAGGTTCTAATCAAGTGCAATATATCAACTCTTTCATTGCCAGTCCTCACCCTTTTCAACGAGGTATATTCCAAAAACACCGCAAACACTACACCAACGACCTGGTAACCTGGATAGATCGAATACATCTGGGTCAGCAGCACTTGTTTGTCGAAGCAGCACGTTTTTGATCAGACCACAGTGCAAACCGTGGACCTGGGTGACAACATTATTCGTTCTTGTAAGTATTTAAACCTCTGTGCACATTATAACCTATGGTAAGCTTGGTCTTGTTATAGGTTCGTTATGCCGGCCTTTACAGCATTGCGTGAGTCTCGGAATGGTCCTTCAGCGCGTACCTGTGATCCTCACTCCCCATGATTCAAATCAGAAGCACTTACCTGTGTATGTTTGGCATAAAAATATCATGATTTGACTGGACTCTAAACCCGTCTCCAGTAGGAAGTAGCTTCCTACCTGGCCCCGCAAAGGTTTCTTTCTTCTTCTCATGACAATGATTAACATTAAATCCTATTCCCATAGTCGTACGTATTCGTCCTTCTCTATTTACTCGAGCCTCACAGCGCATGACACATTCGTAAAACAGCTGTGAGCACATTTCCTCAAAGGTCTCCTGTCCACTTTTTTACATGGGTTTTTCCAAGGTGAAATAGTCCGTTTGGTAAAATGGTGCATGTTCAACCTCTTTCTTGTGGCAGCCGATCGTAAGTTATTGTGCAGTTTACCTTCCAAAAAGCAAACATTGACGGTGGCCGCCATAGTCGTGATGATACTCCGTATATGGGCAATCTCTGATCGGTCGAGGTTAATCCTCGGCACTCTACTCGTGTCACTTTCCCTGGAGGTCATTCTTAATATCCTTGTCGTTGTCATAGACGATGCACCACAGAACCGAGCGAGTATGTTGACCCTGGTTAAATGCTTGGTGCGCTGCGCTAACCAGCTATCCATTACCTCGTGTTTGCTGGCTACCGCATAGCGGTTACTATCCACATACTGAACTTCTCGGTGTGCGTGTGGTCAGACTCGGAAAACCCACACGTTTCAGAGCAACTGGCTCCCGCTTCCGGAATGGCACATGGTGCAGTGATGTGCCTGGTTGCAATCACTCAATTTGTACGCCAGTCGTTTCGGATGTACACTGTAACAAAACAGTGGCAAGTCAATCGGTACATGGACTTGCTCATCAAGCAGGGCATCCTCTATTTCCTTTTGTACGTGTTCGTGCCATACTTTCCCTTTACATTCCTCGCTGCCAAGCAGATCGCTAGCCAAGCTAACAGTGGCTTTCCTCCAGTGTCTTTTTATTCGGTTTAATTTCCGTATTAGACGCATCTGGAAAGCTCTCTGAAGCAACTTGGTCGATAGTGTTAGCCAATGCGATAACTGTGCCCTTGTTCACTCTAACTCCCCGATTTATCATCAACATTCGAGAGTTGTATGCGCGCGACGTTCAGGGTAGATGCGAGGAGGGGATTGACACTGGTTTCGGCTTGGCACTGTCAAATCGAGGTCCTGGTATGACAACGATTGCGTTCGCGGACAGGCAGAACGAGAGTGTCGAGGAGATACCACTGGAGGCTGTAGGAGCTCCGGCAGTCATAAGTACCTAGTACTCAAACACAGTCAGATACTCTAGCCGAGTTCACGCGGATTTTGGACACCACACTCTATTATGCAACGCACTGGAATGTTTCACATACTGTTGAATGTGCCGGGTACGACCGCCGGGGTTGGATGGAGCCCGCTGAGGAGTGTTTATCGCAAGGAAGTATGCGTTGTTATATCCCATTCCAGGCCTTTCGCTGGCGTCCCTTCAACCGGCACCGCTGGCAGAGGCGCTGGACGTCATGACGTCGCGACTCGCCAGCAGTACGCAGCTCCTTCTGCCCCAGTTACGCAGTGACCACGGACGACCATTAGGTGTACCGAACCCTCGTATCCAAGCGATTCGAGTCGTAATATCATTCAGGTGACAGTGAGCTTGCACCCGCAGGCAAGTTCACGGCTCGCCCCCTCAACCCCGGAAGTACATGGTATGACAATGTCACCATTTTTGCCCATCATTTGGGTCAGGTGAAGCCACCTTGTCGAGGTAACACGTTCCTGATAAGACCACAGAGCAGGCCCTAGAGTCGGGTGACAACACTGTTTATTCCTGTGCGTGTCGAATGTCCATGCTAAGCGTCTCAATAAGTTAAGCATTCATACTAGGTTCGCTATATAGGCCTTCATGCTATCACGTGAGTCTATGGTTGTCAGTTAACATGTATAGGTGATCCTAACGCCAAGTGGTTCGAATCGGGATTTCTTGCCTCTGTACGTTTGGTACTTGATGCCATAGATCAAACTGTGACCCTATTCAAGTAGGAAGTAGTTTCCTGCCTCGACCTGAAAAGGTATTTTCTTCCGATACCAGCGGCTAATAAGTATACTGAAACCTGCAATGATAGACGTACGTATCTGTCTTCCCCGATGTCGGAGCTCACAAACCACTCGATATCTGCTAAACAGTTGTGAGCGTAACCATGTCATCTTTTCCCGTCTATTCCTCACAGATGTTTTCAAGGTGAAATACTTAACGTATTGAAGACATGGTCACTCCTTTTCTTTCTTGGTGCAGCTGATTGTAAGTGAGTATGCTGTTTAGTCGGAGAGAAAGCAAGCTCTGAGGGTAATCCAGTCGTGATATTACTCCGCGTATGGGCAATGTATCACCGGTCAAGGGTAATTCTCGGCATTCTCCTCACCTCGTTTTCACTGCAAATCATTTTGAACGTCCTCACCACTGCCATCACTAGCGTTTTGGAGTCAGGTATGTGGACGCTGGCGAAATGGATGACACGCTACACGGAGCAGCTTGTCCACTACTACAGTGGGATACTGGACTTCTCACTTTGTGTGTGGAATGGTACCCCACGCATTCTGCAGTCTAGCTCCGATTTTGCAGATGATGCAATGCAACGATGTGCGTTCTCGCAGTTGTCCGGTCTATGCGTCAAGCACGTCAAATGTACCGCGTGTCGAAGCAGTATCAATCAGTACATAAACTTACTCATCAAGCAGAGCATCCTCTACTTCCTCCTGTACGCCTCCGTCTCGCCCGTTCCAATTCTATCCTCCGCTACCACTCGGAAGCTTATGGTAACTCATTCCTCACCGTATCTTCGTGTTGTGTCTCGCTGCTGTATTAGGTGCTTTGGAAAAACTTTCACCGGGAGCATGGCGAGCAACGCCGGTGATAGTCCTGGAAGCAGTACATTTGTACACTCTTATTCTTCGTTTTATCATCAGCGTTCGGGAGTTGTACGCGCGCGGTGCTCAGGATAGGCACGGGGAAGAGATCGACATCGAGTTTGGCTTGTCGTTACCTGGCCGCGGTGCTTGCGAGACGGTGATTGCATTTGCGGACCCCGGACAGGACGAGGATGTTGAGGAGATATCGATATCAATGGACACTGCGGTGAATCAGGCGGTGTAGACTGTGCGAGTGACCTGGTACTTTTTACCGCAGTTGTCCCGAGTGGTTACTCACGGATACCCTTCATTTATGATTATAACTATCATCTTATCTGCTACTCATATAAAAATCCGGACTGGTCTGTATCGGCTCTCAGTACTGAAACATCGTTGATTCCACATTTAATTGCCCGATGCCAACTCGAGAGATGCAATCCTGTGGAAGTTAAGCGAAGAGAAAGTTCGAATGAGGAACGACACACGCAAAATGCTATCCGCCTCGGCCTGTGCTTCGTGCACCTTTTTGCAGTCATTCATTAGAAATTAGGGTAATATATGTTGTTCTACTCAAGGAGCTGCAAAATATCTAAAGGATAACCGAGTTAATAATATCAAACGATACGCGCGTCGACGTCCTAGGACACAGGTTTCAGTAGCAATACAGTAGCGGGATGCTCTGGTGGTCGTAAGACAGTTGTGGACGCGAGAGTTAACTAATGATCAACCTGGCGGTTCCGACTTTTCATGCGGTATTCAGCTGAGCGAATGGGGCAACTGTGAAAGCATGCCCTTCAAGCAGATGCGTTCCAGGGCCATGGTGTACGCCTTACCCTCATCCGCAACGAAAACGAAAAGGGTGCACAATTGCACATCTCGAGATGTCGAGATGCTCGAAGCTGTCGAGTCAGGAATACTATCGTACTGTACCTATGTCGAGAGGGAAAGAGAGAGGAGTGGCGACTCCGTGGGATTGCGAAGAAGCACAGGAATGGACATTCTCCACTGGGTGCGGGATAGTGCGGGGGTAGTGGGTGTCGAACAACCATGCGACGAATACCTGGACGATTTGAAGTTGATGAACCCGTCAGTACCGTGCACGCAGACGCGCCGAACGTCAACGAACGTCATGCAAGTGACCAAACGGGATTTCCAGGTGAGCCCAAGGTCGCAGGATGACAGATGACAGCGAAGGCGAGCTTTTCGAAGGTGGCAATAAGGTATGCTAGGAAGAGGCGAGAAGGGTATGTTGATACGCCAACTGGCAGGGCCCTGGCACGGGATCACGAAAAGTTACAAAGTGTGCACGTGCAGTTGAGTTCGGAAGCAGTCACTTCAACACCTACAGTACAGGAGTTGAATGCGGTAGAGCCGAGTTGTACAGATTGAAGGATACAATGACATGTCACGCCAATATATCTATACGTTTCTATGAATGAACTTGAGTACCCATAACGAGGGTCGCGGGGGTCTATCAGCGCACCAAACACGTACGAGCCTCGGACGTCCTCAGAGCTACCTCCAGCACCCACCAAGGATGGCCATACGACAATTGTCCAGTCAATGAGAATGTGGGGTGAGTACAAAATGTTTATAATCCTATGATCCGTCAGAGTACTCGAATGGCTGGCCTAGGTCTGAGATTTTGCTACTCTGATCGGATACATGTGCCTTGGCTCGCCGCTAGGACAAGCAACTCGAGGTGCGACTTACACTTATGCAAGTGGATTGTGGAAGTTCTAAGAGCACAGGTTGAACGTGAGGATGGGGCAGTAAATTCTTCGTAAGTTGCAATGAATACTAATCACGGCGGGCGATTACCGCAAGTACGTGTTCTCATGCCGATTTCTTGAAAATAGAGCTGTACAGCTTTCCACCGCCACACTGCACGCCAACGAATACACAGGAACTGCCTTGAACATTCAGGATCTTTCCCTCTACAAGGGGTCTAATTTTCGGAAGCTCCTCTGCCTACCTTGCTAGCTTTCCAGATCAAATACTACAGGGGATTGCCTACTTGCGGAGTTGAGGCGGTTCTACTGAGCTTGGCCTGTCACGAGGGTGGGAGTACTCCGACTGCTGCGGCCATCATGATTGTGATGGGGTTTGGTCCGCAACCACCGTCCAAGTTGGCCTGGTGACCTGTAGTGAGTTCCGCTTCGCTATAAAGCGGGTCTTCTGACCCCTGTCCGCCATTCATCGATCATCCATTTGTTTCTTAGCATACACCATCAAGATAATGTCATCTACGCCACAGTACACATCAACTACTTTGCAGCACAACTACATTACCCGTATGTTGGTCCTTACACGAAGGAGATTAATTTCGAGAGCCTATCGCAGTTGCTATACTTACTGCCATTGGTTATGATTATGGTGAGTTATATGTTTTAAAGTGGGCTCAATATATGAGCTTATGCATTGTCAGTACTTACACTATCAAGAGAGGTATTATGAGATATCACCACCGCACCTGGCAATGATTTTTCACTTGTAGCTCATTTAGATTGAATACATCTGGGTCAGCCGGCACTTATTTGTCTTGGTAATACATTCTCATAAGGCCAAAGGGCAAACCTCGGTCCTGGGTGGCAATACTGTTCATTCTTGTGCGTATCAAACCTTTCAAGTCCACTCAAACCTGCACCAAGGGATGTATTGTTATAGGTTCGCTATCCAGGCCTTTGCACCGCTGCGTGAGTCTATCGTTATTGAACACGCATTCCACAAACCGAACCCTAAATGATTTCAACTCAGGATCTCTTCCCTCTGTGTGTTTAGCAATTCATATGACGTTGAGGGGGCTGCTGACCCCGTCTCAAGTAGGAACTAGCTTCCTACCTGGCCCTAGACAGGTATTCTCTCTCTGGCGCCGATCGTTAACAAACTGGCTCAAGTCTGTGTCCATAGGTGTACGTGTTCTTCCTTCCCTCATTCTTGAGGTTTCACACTGGCAACGCAATCGACTTCGGCCAAACAGTTGTAAGCACTCCCACCCAAGGTTCTCTAGACCTATTCTGAGTCCATACACTGATATTTTGAAATAGTCGACCTGATCAGTGCATGGATGTTTTTTCTCTTTCTTGTCGCAGCTGACGGCAAGTTGTTGTCTGACTTACTTTCAAAGGAAGTAAACACTGATGGTGTCTCCAGTCGTTATGATCCTCCGTGTATGGGCAATGTATCGTCGATCGAAGTGGATCCTTGGTATTCTCCTCACATCGTTTTTATTGGAGATTGTTCTCAACATCCTCGACACCGCCATCGACGACGCGCCAAAGAATCTGTCGAGTACGTCCATGCCGGCTCGATGATAGTACAATGCACTAATTATCCGTTGGTTACCACCCGACCTGCTGTCCAGCGGTGACCGTCCAGATACTGAACTTCTCGTTTTGTGCTGGGAGAGGTGTCACACCTCTATCGCCGAAACTAGCTCCCATTGCACAAATCACGCATGGTGCAGTAACATGCATTCTCCCCATCGTCCAATGCGTGCGTCAGTCGCTCCAGATGTACCGCGCGACAAAGCGGTGGCAACTTAATCGGTACATGAACTTGTTCCTCAGACAGGGCATCCTCTATTTCATTTCGTCAGTCCTTTCCTTTCTTCCTATATTCTCCGCTGCGAAGCAGTTCGTCAACAAGGCTAACGGCACCCTTTTCCTGA
>JBBPKI010000558.1:0-21681 GCA_038089155.1 Nevesoporus exiguus
AAGGCCCTTTTGGATAGTGGTGCTAATGGAGTCTTTATTGACAAACAATGGGTCAAACAAGTCAAGCTTCCTCTTCAGAAGATGGAAAAAGAAATTCCCGTCTTCAATGTTGATGGAACGAAGAATTCCGCAGGGGCAGTAACACACAAAGCGAAAATAATTTTAGATTATCAAGGTCATCACAAACACCTAGTTGCAGAAGTCACCAATTTAGGCAAAAACCCTATGATCCTAGGATATACATGGTTGGCAAAACATAACCCAACCATAGACTGGACAAAAGGGAAAGTTAAGATGGCAAGGTGCCCAAGGTCCTGCTACATGCTATTGGATCAAGACACAAATTTGGCAAAAGAGGAAGAAGAACTTAAGCATGCCTTGACCATGCATCAGTTCATCAAAAACCTTGAAATATCAAAGAAGAAGGAACCAACGCTCAAAGAAATGGTTCCAAAGGAATACCATCACTTCCTAGAAGTCTTCAGTAAAAAGGAATCGGAACGACTACCTCTACAAAAGCCCTGGGATCATGAGATAAAGCTGAAGCCTGGCTTTCAATCAAAAAAGGCAAAAATATTCCCCATGAGTAAGGACAAAATGGAAGAGCTAAAGTCCTTCGTGGAAGAACAGACTAAGAAAGGCTATATACGCCCCTCCCACTCTCCACAAATGTCACCAGTCTTCTTTATACCTAAAAAGGACAGCAAAAGAGATTGGTCCAAGATTACTGTTACCTAAATGAGTGGATGGTTAAAAACAACTACCCCTTACCACTTATAAGTCAACTAGTGGATAAGCTCCAAGGGGCAAAGCTCTTTACGAAACTAGACCTTCAATAGGGCTATAATAACATAAGAATAAAAGAAGGAGACAAATGGAAAGCAGCGTTTGTCTCCCATTTCAGAGCATATGAACCATTAGTAATGTTCTTTGGACAGTGCAATGTGCCCGCCACGTTCCAGCAAATGATGAATGAGATCTTTGCTGATATGGACGGTGTCATCATAGTCTATATACATAGATGATATAATAATTTTCACCAAAACGGATGACAAAATAGAATATGACAGAATTGTCCAAGAAGTTCTCAAGAGACTTAAGGAACACGACTTATTCCTAAAGCCTGAGAAATGCTTTTGCAAGCAAAAAGAAGTCAAATTCCTCAGAATGATAGTAAATACTGAAGAAATTAAAATAGAAAAAGGAAAGGTGGAGGCTATTCTCAAATGGCCAATATCCAAAAATGTCAAAGGAGTCTGCAGTTTTCTCGGACTCGCCAATTACTACCACAGGTTCATTCAAGACTTCTCAAAGGTCTCATGTCCATTGAATGACCTTACAAAGAAGGACCAACCTTGGCAGTGGGGACCCCCTGAACAAGAAGTGTTTGACTCACTAAAAAGAAGTTTCACCACCACCCCTATACTTGCTTACCCCAACAACAACAGTGAGTTTAGATTGGAAACAAACGCTTCAGACTTCGCTACTGGCATGGTCCTTTCTGTCAAACAGGACGACAAGTGGCACCCCGTTGCCTTTTCCTCAGCCTCTATAACCCCTGAGCAGAGGAATTATCCAATTGCAGATAAGGAAATGCTTGCAATAATTTTTGCTTTAGAACAATGGCAGCATTACCTTGAGGGGGCAGAAGAATTTGAAGTCTGGATGGACCACGCCAACCTCTGGTACTTTATGACGAAACAAGATTTGAATCATCGACAAGCAAGATGGTCTCAATGGCTATCTAGATTTAATTACGTCTTAGTTAATAAGCCTAGATCCCAGATGGGAAAGGCTGATGCTCTCTCTCAATAAGAGGATCATGCTGTTGATATCGACAAAGATAACAAGGGCATGCAAATGATCCCTGAAAATAGAGTAAGGGCATACTCAAAACAAGGCTTCACCATCGAAGAAGAGGAAAGGAAACTCCTCAAAAGAATAGTTGAAGCACAAGAAGAATGGAAGGGTAAAGACAAACCCAACCTTCTTACTAAAGATAGAATTCTGTATCTTGGTGACAGAATCTTCATTCCCAACAAGGAAACCTTGCACTAAGACATCATTACCCTCTACCACGATTCTCCAATCGCCAGACATGGCAGTGCTGAGAAAACCTGGCAGATAATAGAGCGATACTTTCAATGGAACGGCCTTTGAGCCAAAGTAAAAGATTATTGCTCAAGGTATGACAGATGCACACAAATGAAGCCAGAAAATAAAGCACCCAAGGGAGAACTAATTCTGAATCCTATCCCAGAAGGCCCATGGAAAGATATATCTGTGGATTTTATTACCGACCTTCCCCATTCCAACACCTACAACTCTGTTCTAGTCATAGTAGACCGATTCTCAAAAGAGATGGAATTTATTCCCACCAATAAAACAATTACCAGCTTAGGAACAGCTAAGCTATATTGAGACCATGTATGGAAGCACCATGGTTTACCCAGGTCCATAATCTCAGATCGTGGACCACAATTCGCTTCACAAGCAATGAAGGATTTGGGCAAAATGCTCAAAATAGACCTGAATATGTCAACAGCATTTCATCCTCAAACAGATGGACAGACAGGAAGGGTCAATAGAGACCTTCAGCAGTATCTCAGGCTGTTCACTGCTGAGAAACAAGAAAAATGGGCAGAATAGCTACCCCTGGCACAATTGTCATATAATAATCGCCGACATTCAGCCACAAAAAAGACACCGTTCGAGGTCACCAAAACCTATGAACCAAGGATGGGAATCAAACCCATCACAACCAAGAACAAATTGTCCTCGGCTTTTGCACAGGACTTTTCCAAAACGCTCAAGCAAGCTAGAGAGTCACTCAAAAAAGCTCAAATAACCATGAAAAAACAAGTGGATAAACACTGCACCAAGGTTCTGGAAATGAAAGTCAGTGAAATGGTCTGGCTTTCTACCGAGAACATTAAACTAAATCAGGCCTTGAAGAAGCTCACTGAGCAATGGATCGGCCCTTATGAAATCCTTACCTTCGCAGGTCCTAATGCTGTCACACTCAAACTCCCTTCTACCCTGCGAATCCACCCCACTGTTAACATTTCAAGAGTTAAACCTTATAAGAAACGCCTTGAAAACCAACCCATAGTAGCCCCAGGACCCGTCATGGGTACACAAGAAGGAATTCCCAAGTTCAAGGTAGACTACATAGTCAATTCATGCCTCAAAGGACGTTCTCTGGAGTTCTTAGTACACTGGAAGGGCTATGATGAGGAAGACCAAACGTGGGAACCTCAGAGCCACCTTGCTAATGTCAAAGAGGCGATCAAGGACTTTTACCTTTCCAACCTGGTGGCACCCCGGAAGCTCAGAATGGTCCAAACAGACTTTGATTCCTTGTTTTCTTCTTATTCAAATGTGACAGAACCCTCCCAGGTTCCCTTTAATCGCCTGGAATGTGATTCATAGGAGAGGGGTAATGTTACAATTTCTCCACTTATCTTATCTTATCAAGTCACATGACCACTATCACGTGACTGTGGGACATGTCACCTGACCAAGTCTAGGTCAAACCCTTTCACTTCATTCACACTTGTTCTAGACCCTTATCTAACATGCTCATTTAATCTCTGTTAGTCTAGACCTATGACATCACTAATGACATAGTAGCTTAGTCACTTATCTCTGACCTGCCCTAAACCTGTAAGTAGTATATAAACCCAATGTCATCAACAACCAGACTTCAGTCAAGTCCTGGTTGATTCCTCTATATCCTCTTCTTGACTCTATAGCAAGTTACTAGTGGTGACCGAAGCCTTAAGTGATATAGGTTGCCAACATTCCCTGGCTCAAAGACCACCTGTTGGCTCATGCCCGTGGCCTGGCCTACGATGGAGATGAGTACAATTTCTCAGATGGTGATCATTATTGCATCAACATCGCTGACAACAAGATCTACCACCACTCTTTACTTCAGCTCAACTACACAACTTACAATCTACGGCATGAGCAAGATACTATAAATCCTCTTACGTGGTCCAACATCTTGGTTCTATCCCACAAAGATGAATGCTCATATCCATATTGGTATGCATGTGTTACATATCTATATATTTCATGTTATGGTCCAGCACTGCACCAACACATCTGAGCCATTTTCACCATCAACATGTATGGACATTTTGTTCGTGCATTGGTTCCACCAGGATGTAAACTACCCTTCTGGATGGTCCGAGAAGCAACTACACAGACTACAGTTTTTCAACCAGAAAGTTCCCTCTGAAGCCTTTGGTTTTCTCAATCTGGATTGTGTCATGCATAGGATCCACCTCATCCTGACATTTGTGTATTACCGCACGCAAGACTTGCTTAGAGTCTCAAGGGCACATCAAGCAGATAGGGATGATCCACACAGAGATTAGAAGTATTTCTACATGAATATGTAAGTTATTTGATGATGATTTACATATTACTAGTACTAATTCCATGCAGGTTTGTCGACCAGGACATGTTCATGCACTTCCGAGGTGGTTGTTACAATTTTATCATTACATCCGGGCTTACTTCTCATTTCCAAGCTTATTCCCTTCATGTATCCGCATCCACATGCTAGATACTTACACTTCTTAGTTACTTTCTCACTGGATGAGCTTGACTATTCCTTTACTGTTTCCGTTCTTACCTAGTTAACCTTTTTAAGGACATTATCTCCTAACAGTGTTCTCTCGCACGCTATCATGATCCATACCCTCATCTGCAGTAGTATCTCCTTTTCTATCCTCCTTCCATCATCTTCTATCTCTTTCCACACCTACCCTTATCTTGGTCTGTGTGCATTCTTTGGACTATAAAATAGCTGGCTACCTGCTTGTAAACCCCAAGCTAGACCTGCACAATTCCACCTCCTTTGCTCTGGACTTGCCTCTGCCTGAACAGTCGCCTTTACTGTTCCTTCTTGCCTCTTTGCTCATTGTGAGACATTGTGCCTCTTCGTGAGTGCCTCCTCACAAAGAGCCCTTGTCGTCTGCAGTCCAGAAGGACGTGCTCCATAACAGTGGTGGTATAGGTCACAAGGCAACCTGGGATTGGAACAACCTCCTGTTCAGTGATGTCAGTAAGCCGGTGGATAATGAACATGACTTGGAGATGGAAGAAGCATCCAATGAAGGTGCAGGAATGGAGGTGACTGAGTCTGGAGAGTTGCTGAGGAAGACTCTGATGATGAATATGAAGGTAATCATAACGAAGGCAATGATCAGGATGGTGATTGAGGTGGTGATAGTGGTGACGAAGGTGAAGACGAAGATGATCTGGAAGCTTGGGCACATGCCATGGAGAATCTCGACACTAATGACAGCTTTGATGACTCTGAAAGGGACAAGGAAGGTGAGGAAGACGAGGAAGATGTTGACCGTGTTGTATCCGATGAGGATGAAGAGTTGGATGATGATATTTATGTGCACGAGGGGTATGGTGCATTGTAGGTGTACACTTTTGTGTCCTACATCATATTCTGTAACAGCTGGAACTGCTGCAACGACATGGTACACATCAGATCATATTCCTAAATATCATTGATGACAGTATGGTTGTTCTCGCACTCGGCCTTACTTCACACATAATATTCCAGCATAATCAAGAAATCTCTGGAGCAGTCGTCACATATGGCGTCATATGACCTCCGGCAGGCGCACCAGTCTGTTTGGTCTTAGTATGATGATTTTGTAAATTTTGTGATGTTCCTGATTCTGCCCTGGATTCCTCACTACTATCCTCTTCTGTTGGGGACACATCCATGCCTACCATTCAGCCCGAGGCTCATCCTTCCACTCTATCTGCTGTTGAACCTGGTCAACACCCACTAGTCCCATTCACCAGTCATATTGCATCCACTTCCAGATTGGGAACAATTGCAGCGCCTCCCACTACTCCCACAGTCACAACCAGGTCAACAACCTTACCAATGTCTACAAGACCTGTTCTGCTGGTCACCCCACCCCAGCCTCAGCCCTCAGGATCCACCATGGCCGCCGTGGCTCCAGAGAGTCCACTTTCAGATGAAGAAGCATCCATGCTGCTCACTCCTCTGACAAACCATAAGGGAAGGCAAGCAAAGTCAACAAAAGCAAAGGGTAAAAGACCTGCTCCTCCTTGTGATGAGGTGGGTGGTGAGCCTCAAGGCAAGAAAGTTCAGCATGGCTGCAAGCAAATGTACGTGAAATTGCACCTTGTATGGTGTTACTGACTTTTTGAGGTAGTCGCATTTACTTTCGACCCTGTCTCTTCATAACATTTCACTATCTCATTGCCACTCAAATGCTTTTCCCACATCACATGTTTAACTCAGCCACTTTTACTCCCCACATGCTTGTCAACATTCATTTCTCTCACGAACTTGGTAAGATTTTTGGAATATGGCAGATGGAATGCACGGCACACCCAGCCCACTGTGTCAAGTATATACGATCACGTTGTAATATAGTGTCTGACGATATGCTTGCAATACAGTTAAATATGTCATAATGTATAATGTCGGGAGCCACCTAAACCATATACAGTACATTATGAGATATATACAGTACAAGAGTATCCCCATGGGTGCCAGGGTAATACAGTAAAGGGTGGTGGTAAATTACTAGGTGGTATGAGTAAAACCATGTGAAATTAAAGTCGTTTGCTTGGCATTTTGTATCTGGTCACGATGAAGCTGGACACAAAATGTGCAGAGATGCTGAAGAAAATCAGTGGAAGAATCTGTACCTGCACGGGAGACATAACCAATCTCAAGTTTATCTACCATGGCAATCAGCTCAGAGGTTGTCGGATCTGTGTCACTGCCATATTCTTCATCATCAGAGGCTGAATCAACTTCAATCTGATCATTTTGAGTAGCCTCGCACCAACAAACTTCAGCAATAATCTCTGTATCATCACCAAATGTCTGCATGTTCGTATCAAGATCCTCTCACTCCTCAACTGGATCAAGGATCTCATCAATGGATAGGGGAGTTTCAAAAATGCGATTCTTCTCCTTTAGAGTATCCAAATCATATTGTAAATTGTCTTCAAGTGTCTCGAGCTGGGGGGATTTGGGGGGGAGAGACAGTTTAATGACAAGACCAGACTGCTCACATGCAGCTGATGCAAGTGTCTCGACAGTCTCAAGAGCCTGTTCAGCATTGCCCTCTGCATCCATAACAGCCTTGAGAGCTTGCTTCCAGTCAGAAGCAGTGTATTAATTGCCAAGATGTTGTTGAAGAGCTGACTCAGCATCTGGGAGCATCACATCATGTGATGATGCAAAGTCGTGCATGATAGCCCATGCACCAGGGTCAGCATGGGCAGGGTGCAAAGATGGGGGTGGAGATGCAGTTGCTTGAATTCCTGTATGGTTCCAGCAGTGTTCAATTGTTGTTGATGAGACAGCATTCCATGCATCGATGGCCATCACCATTGCCTCTCGAAGAGTCACTGTCCATATATCCATTTCACCTCCTTCATCAAGAATGATTGCGCAGTGACAAAACTGGCCACGGTAGTGAGCCTTGAACACCATATGACGCCAGCATCAAGGGGTTGGATGAAACTAGTGAGATTTGGCCAAAAAAATATGATTTGAATGTGACGAGGCACGAAGGAGATCTTGTGGCCCGAAAAGTTGTCCACAAGTAGACAAATATGACGCCAATCAACGCCCATCTTGACATCAAGTGCTTTGATCTATCTATGGAACCATCAGAGCACCATGACCATCAGATCCCAGGCAACAATATGATCAAGTTGAATACACAGACTCTTCAAATAGCTCAGCCATCATCCAAGCCTTCTGGTTACTCTGATAGTTGAAGCTGGCACTCTGAGGAGTTTTGCTTTTAAAGCAATGTGGTTTCGCCATATAGCCAATAAAGAAAAGAGGAAGTTTTTCACTTCCATCAGCATTGGTGGCAAATCTGATTATTAAATGAAATTTTTCTTTCTTCTGGCCACTCATCTGTTTTGTTGCAAGCCCATGATCGGGCGGAGCCCTGTATTAAAAGATCAGTTATGCATATCTCCATGTTCAGATCTTTATATGTACTTCTTACTTTGTGAACAAGCTGCTTTCATCAAAATTAAAGCAATCCCTGAGTGGATAAGTTGATAGGATCTTCACAATTCATTCTCATTCTTGCTAAACTGCCTCCATATCAACAGATCCTGCTTTCCTATGCCGACAGTACTCCTTCAAGCCATACTCCCTGCAAAATGGAGCAATCCACCCCCCACCTTTCAGATGTTCCTCATCTGGGATGCCCATCTGCTCTTCAAGCCGCTGGCGTTTCTTGCGAAGCATGGGGCCATTAATAATCCCATTTCTAGCTTCCATGCTCTGGATCCATAGGACTAAGGCCTTCTCCACATCTGGTCGGGTTACAATCCATGGCCGCTTTCTTGACAATGCTGATGGGTGTGACGATGCACGCTCTTCAAGCTTGTGTCGTGTCTCAGGCTTCAGCTTCCGTGAAAGTGTTGCCTGTGTGAAAGACAAGGCACCTTCAGGCCGAGTTTTGAAGAACTCAACCACCTCATCCTGGGTTGCATTTGGATGCTCATCAATGTAAGCAAAGACTGTCAGCCAATCATACAGAGTAAGGTTCTGACATTGCTCCTGTTTTTCTGGAGGCTTGGCACTACTGGCAGGAGTTGGATTATTCTTTTGGTGAGCTTCCTTTGGTTTCCGGTTGTATGGAGGAGGGTCTGCACGAGGTTTGCGCTTTGAAATGGGGGCCATGGGGTGAGAGAGGAACCTAAATTTGCCTTTCCATGCAGAAAACTCAGGTTGATTGGCTAGTCCAGGGCTGTTATATTAGTTTGAAGACATATGAGGACTAGGTCTCACCACCATCTTGGCTGAGGCAGCCCTGTCAGTCAACCAGATCACTATGTTGCTGGTCTTGAACCCATATCTCATACTGTATATTCCACACATAAAGCTTATACATTATTCAATATGAGAATTTTTGTATATTTCCCTGCATCCCACCTTGGGAGCCACCCAAAAGCTATACATTATGAGAAATATACAGTGCTACCTTATGCATTATGACATATTCAACTGTATACTGTTTCGTGCTCCAATGGGGGATTATGTGGTGTCATGATGTTCCGGTCGCTGGACCATGCCCCGGTCGATTGGGCCAACTTAACATGGACCAGGCAGTTCATAATATGCCAGCCTCCACTGGTAATACCGCCGATCGTGTCGTGTGACGCACATATCATCTAACATGTATATATACTGTCGTATTACAATTTTGCAATTTTTGTGATGGTTGTGATGACTATACACATGCAGGGAACCACCGTTCCCTACATCTGAGGGGAACTTGAATACCGACTGTCCCCAGTCAGTGCCCCGGATTACCTAAGCTTTGCGTCGGACGCGTCCACTCCACTTGTGGCGTTTTCTCCTCCTTCTCCCCACTCCTCATGGCCGACAAGCTCGCTGCGCTCTTCGAAAACGCTACCAACGTTTCCGTTGGCACTGACCCAAAGGTCCAAGCCCAAGCCCGGTATAACCGGGGTCTCGAACGTATCCGCGCGGTTGTCAAGGCGATACCGGACAATGGGGACGACTTGAAGGAGGAGCAAGAAGGATGGGCTGCGGAGTGGTCGACTGCCCTGGTGCGTGGACTATACCCGGCGTTCCTTTCTCAACTGATTGTGCCAGGACGAGCTGGTGTCGGCACAACAAGCCGCGAAGTTACTGGGTCTCGCTCCTGACTTGTCTGGAGCGGATGTATCTTCGCTAGCCGATGCCGGCGCGACCTATGACGCGTGGATGAAGCGCGATCTTGACCAGGAGACTAGTGCAACTGTACAACAGGAAGGTCTCCAAGCCGTCGACATCGCGACCCGGTCGAGAGACCCTTCAACAGGCAACGCGGCCGATGTTCCCCCCACCACTCAAATTACCCGGACTTCTCCGTCCGTCGCTCATTCCCCCGGCAGACGCAAGGTAGAGGTCGTGATGCGACCATCCAGGAAGGCGGCTAAGGTACGTCCATTCGTTGTTTCTGTATTCTGATATTTGAGCGCGATACAGCGAGCCCGGCCTTTTGTTGAAGAGGACAACGGCAGTGAAGAGGACCCGGACGAGCCCGGTATTTTTCGGCACATCACCCCGTGTAGCGTGTGCGCTAAGGCTGTCGTTCCTTGTCGCGGCCGGCCTGGACGAGCCTGCAAGACTTGCGAACGCCGTAAGGAGAAGTGCGACAAGGCTACCGGTCGTGTTATCGAGGTCACCCCGAAGATCGCCAAGGTCGCTCCTGTGACTAAAGGTATCGTCTCATCCTTTCCATTCTTCCTCTGAGTCTAACACCTTTCTTGTTTATTAGCTCGTCCCCGCCGGCGGCGTTCACCGGCTCCTGCCCAACTCGACTCCGATATCGAAATGGTCTCTCCTAAGGCTAAAGGCAAGGCCAAGGTCGTCGTGCCGGTCGCATCCGGATCCAAGGCACCAATCGCGAACGACATTGAGGACCAATGGATTGAAGATGATCAGCCTAGCCCTGTTACCCCGTCATCCTCAGATTATGAACCAGCGGGAGTCGGGAAACGCGAAGGAATAGAAACTCGAACTACGCTGAGAACCAGGAAACTGACATCCACTGTTAATACTGAACAGAGAGGCAAAACACGCGATGCCGACGCCAATGAAGGTCGTTGTCTCATTACCAATCGGTCGAGCGCCATTCAGTTGTGTCACGTTATAGCCAGAGCAACCGATCGAGAAACGGTTCGTGTATCCAGACCTTACCCTTGTGATGTATACTGACTGGAATCGTCTTGTAGCTCACCAAACTGGAGTATGTTTGGGAGATAGGATACCGGAAACTGCACCTTGACACGGTGCACAATATGATGCATTGTATACATCTGGGTCTCCTCCATGTCCAGAGTCTGTTTTACTGAGATTTTTTGCAGTGCGATCGGATTGGCATGTCCTCTTCGACCAGAAAGCGTGGGTATTAATTCCAGAATACGAAATCTTACAAAGTCTCAACAAAATATACGTGGAAGATAAGTGCATAACGAGTGATATTAGAAAGGTCTATTGGGCTCTATGCAGCTCGAGGCATCGGCTTACTATAACTCCATTTAGCTTTTCGCCGCTAAAACATACAAGTATTACGTTCTTCCTGCACCTGGGCTGCAAGAGCCTATTTGTCGTTTTCCGGACGTCGACAGCCATGATCACGAGGCCCACTTTCCACCTTTCTCCGATCTCGGCACTGTCGAGAGTCATGTGCATCCGCACTTCGTCATTTTTAACACCGGAAGGAAACTGACTGGCCCGCTACTACCACATGTTACAGAGATGATCGCCTTCCTCGGTCAAAAAGTTGCCCCTTTTAGCGATGCGTTTTCAATGGTGATCATTGTGCAACGTTTATACAATGCATGGACGAGAGTTCAAGTACCCAATCACTATTGTACCCGCAGCGGAGGAGATAGGCTTTCACCTCCACCTGAAGAAGGACGGGATGATCGCTCGCAGGATAGACCTCCACCAAGACGTCGAGGTCTCAGGAGCGGGACGCGCTCGCGGGGACAGGGTAGTCGCGCTTCGGCTGGCCGATATACTGGAGGACAGCAACGAGCCATGTTTCCCTTCCAACCACCCGATGACGACGAGTCTTCGTCCATTACCGATGGCACCGTCGTCGAAGATGATACCGATTGGATCGAGTATATCCACGACTGGCAGAAGCAAGGCAGCATCCCTGTGGAGAGGGGTGACTCAGCAATCCTTGATGATCCTCACGACAAACAACTTGCTGCTTACGCCGATGAGCATGCACGCACTCCTCCTTTACCGTGTGCCTGGAATAAGTGGAAATCCGATTGGGACGATTCGCAATCGCGATATCCAACCAAGTCGGATCGCTCTCGTTTTTCGAGCAACGACTGGGCTGTTTTCGAAAACGGCGTGTACTTGACTAGAGCAAGTTACCCTCGAGCCACCCGTAGGGCCTTCGAAAGTCTATATCGTCATGACTTGGATATCATTTAGATCCTTTATCTCAGAACACATAGGAGACTCTCGGGGCTTGTTCGCTTCGCAAGTGTGTACACGGATGGGAGCAACTAGCAAGAGCCCATGGGAGTTTTCTGTGCCTTCTTTTGTAGTCGAGGATCTGTCTAGTGACCACGTTGATGCCCTGAGATCCGTGCGCGACTGAGAGGAGGGGAGCACCCGGTTATCTTGTGGGCATCTATTACTTTACCGTTAATTTTGACTAGATGTATGGTGCGAGGGCACGTTTAGTGCTGTGTTATATGATACTGTGTGTGTTGCTGTCACGCCCGAGAAATGGAGTATGAGTGCTGAAACTTTGTCTTATGCTGACTCACCAACTAGGAGCAATAGTGACTCAGCCACGTGGCAGCGTCGGACCAATGGGACGCCCCACCGCATGTCTGTATCGCAAGCTCGTACTCAGTACTTTAGTGGCAAATATGAAGTTGAACCTGATGAGGGGTCCCTCATTGTCCCCGGGCATCAGCTCCTACAGATAAAAAAGCACATACCATTTACATTCCTACATGCATTTACAGTGACCTTCAAAACTGTTGCAATGCCTAACCTGAATGTGGTGTGTGAAGCACACCACCAACACTTATCAAAATATCACTTAGCCTTAGTGACAGAAAAGGAAGTACATGCCATTAGCTACAAATTACTCTCTGGATCATGTAATGTAGTCTAGTGGCTGTGGAGATATCTCCATTTCAAGTCAACAATACCATTGCAATAGTTTTGCATCTTTTGAAATAAAGAGGGTATTTTGAATATATTAATACTTGGTATAGCCCCCTTTGGCCTTAAGCACTGCCTGAATCCTTCTAGGCATACTTTCAATCAACTTTTGACACTCCTCAACTGGTATCCTCTCCCATTCCACTTCAACTCTCTCCCACAACTCATGAATTCCCTTAGAAGGATGTTCATGCTTTGCAAGGCTCCTTTTGAGGTAACCCAATTGATGTTCAAGGGGGTTTAGATCAGGAGACTATGCAGGCCACACTATAGTCCTAAACTCTTGCTCCTCTAACCACTCCTTGATCTTTCTACAGCTGTGCTTAGGATCATTGTCCTACTGAAAGATAATGTCAAAAGGATTGACATCATGAAACTCAAAGGTATCCATGAGTTTATCCTTCAAAATCTGAAGGTAAAGGTCCCCATCCATCCTACCATCAATCTTAGCAGTATGACCAACTCCCTGCCAAGTCATACAGCTCCACATCATTAAGGAACCCCCTCCAAATTCAAGGGTTCCATCCACTAGCCTATCACTGAGCCCCTCACCTGCCTTTTTCCATGCCCACTTGTGTCCATCTGACCCAAGGCAATTGATTTTGGTCTCATCAGACCACACTACCTTCTTCCAGTCCTTTGTGGTCCAGTCTTTGTAAGTATAGGCAAAATTCAAACAAGCTTTATGATATTTGGCAGAGAGAAGGGGGCAGTTGGACTTGACTACAGCCTTCATACCAACCTTTTTCAAGTGTTGGCAGACTGTACTAGAGGAGAGGGGTTGGTTGACAATATTGGTGAGGGCCTTGGTCACCTGGACAGCATTTTCTGCCTTTTGAGTAGAGATAAGATGAACTGTATGGGAAATATTGCCAGGGGAAAGCTTAAATGGGTGACCTCTTATGGACTTCTGAAGTTCAAAATGCTCCTTGGAGCAAAGCCTGGATATGGTGGAGACATGGACACCAGTGATAGTAGAAATAGAGTGTGCAGATTGGCCTGCATCAAGCATAGAAAGAATAGTGTTCTCTTTAGCAGAAGTAAGAGATCTCATGATGGTGGTGGTTGGAAATCAAGAGGTGTGTGAACATTTTTCAGCTCAGATATACTATATTTATATGTATCTTTGTTTGGAAAGTCAAACAAGACCAAATATTATTCAATTTTATTGAGATATCCATTTGTCTTTAAAAGGCTGCAAAACTGTTGCAATGGTATCATTGACTTGAAATGGAGATATCCACAGCCACTGGGCCATATTACATAATCCAGAGAGTGATTTGTAGCTAATGGCATGTACTTCCTTTTCTGTCACTAAGGCTAAGTGATATTTTGATGAGTGTTGGTGGTGTGCTTTGCACATGTCATATTCTGAAACCCAGAACCCAACTCTGGTCCCTCTGGACCAACTCTGCTCACAACTCCAGTGACATTTCCATGTTCCTCTGTAGCTAGTTTCCTTAGACTCTGTTATTAGTACACCTTCATGACTCCTTTCTTACAATAGAACTTTATTACTAATCTCATACTATTTCCTCCACTTAGACACAACTCCAATACCAGTGCTCACTTAGGAGCACAGCTCTGAGGCTGTGCTCCAGTATACTTACTTCCAAACTCCTACAGTACATATTTCCTTCTGACTCTGTACTTAGTAATCTCCTGCAGACTTATTCATCCAACTATGGACTTTAGTCATCTGCTTCTCTCCTCCATATATAAACTCTGTAGACTACACCATGTATTTTCCTTAGTTTGAATATCAACTTAACTCAGTGATCTCCTCCTCTGACCCCTCCAAGTCATTGAGTGACCTCCTCCAACCCTCCTCCGACCTCCAAATCTCCATCTGTAAATCCAGAACAATGGATCTGCTGTAAGGGTGCACCATATACGGTGAAGCCAAGTCCCATCTGCCTAGCCAACTCTGGCACTCTGGAGTTCATCAGAGTTTGTCCGAACTTAGTTTAACAGTATATTCAAACTCCATCTTGCATTGGATCCTTAACCATGAACATTCGCATTACAGATTGTGCACTAGAGTGATTGCAAGTTCACCCATCTCCTTCTGATTCAACCCTCTGCATATCTATGGCAGCAGTTGCCAAGGTCCCAAACTTGTTGAACAATTCCACAGCTTCTCTGCCCAATGCAACCCCAGTTCTGCATTGCAACCACACTCCCCTCCACAGTCCCCAACTCCTAGAGCATGCATCAAGGAATTAGTAGACAAGGAGGAACCTCCAGCTATTTTCTTTAGGTACCACACCCCCAGCAACAAAGGAAATCCTGGAGGTCTAGAATGGTCCAGAGGTGATCCCTCCAACCACTCTGACCTCCCCAAGGATGATCTCGACCCTGAATCCTCCTCCAATGAGGAGTGCATACCACAGGACATATTTGCCAACTTGGCAAGCACTATCCAGGGCCTTGCTTGCTCATCCAAGAAGAAAGCATCAGATTCCTCATAGAGAACAAAGGTCCAAGAATCAGATCAGTTTGACAGGATGGATCCCTGCAAACTCCAGGTCTTTCTAGTCCAATGTGAACTCAATTTCCAAGACCACCCAAAGGCTTTTGCCTCTGACTGCACTAAGATCACATTCACCAGTCATACCTGAAGGGTATGGCTTTAGAATGGTTTGAACTGGACCTGCTCCAAATAGAGGACCCCATGCTCTGTCCTGTATGAATGGACAACTACAAGGAGTTCATCCTAGAGTTACAGATGAACTTCAGTCTGCATGACCCAGTTGGAGATGTGGAGCACCAACTTGACCACCTCTCCATGAAGGATGCTCAATGCATCAATAAATACATCATAGAGTTTAACAGAATTGCATCCCAAGTCTGGGGCTATGGAGAAGGTGCCCTCTGGCACCACTTCTACAATGGTCTCCCAGACTGAATCAAGGACAAGATCTTGTGGGTTGGCAAGCCCTACACCCTCTCCAAACTCTGTCAGCTCGCCCAAGCTATCAATGCCTGCTATTGGGAACACCAATCAGAGGCTAGCTGTTAGGCAAAGCCTTCTGGCAACCCCCCCAAGGTGTCCAAGAGCTCCTCTGCCCCATCCACCTCCTCTGCTGGCACCCCTAAGGACACTAAGGGGAAGTCTGCCAGCATCTCTGCCATCTTTGGAGCCTCTGCTCCTCCTAAGCTGGACCTGACATCCAAGCTAGGCAAGGGTGGGAAGCTCACAGTGGCCGAGTGCAAGTGCTGCTTTGACAATAACCTGTGAATGTTCTGCAGTCAAGCAGGGCACAAGGCTAAGGAGTGTCCAAGGTTGACCTTGCATGCCACTTAGGGCCGGGCCAGCAAGACCAAAACTCTGGAAGCACAACCAGAGGCCTCCTCCAAGGCAAAAAAATAGTCTGCAACCTCCATGACTCTGCACAGACTGGAGGTTGTGTTGACTCTACCTGTGCACTCAAGGAGCTCTGACTCAATGTGTCTGCTCTCTCAGATCCCAAGTCCCTCATGCCCTCCATCTCCTTAGAATCTTATGACATTCCATCTTTTCCAGCATTGATAGACTCTGGCTCCTCTGATTGTTTCATAGATAGCAAATTTGTCAATAATAATGCACTTGCCACCTACTCCATCCCTCCACTTGCACTCTGTCTGTTTGATGGAACTTTGAATTCCACCATTACTCAAGCAGTCAACCTCTCTGTCCATTTCCAAACCAGTGATACGACTCTGACAACATTTTATGTCACCTTGCTGGATGGCTCCTGCTCCCTTGTTCTAGGACACAACTGGCTCACATGCTTCAATCTGTTGATTGACTGGGTTACAAGCAGTATCTCATTCCAAACATCTGAATATCCCAGGCTAGCACCCCCAAGCTCATCTCCACAGCCTCCAGAACCCATTTCTCTGGCTGACTCCACTCCATCCATACCATTGCATTTCTCTGAACACAAGGCGCCACCAATCGTGCTCATTAGCACACCCACTTCTGCACTTGCCTGTCGCCTCAAGGGCTCAGTGCAGTTCTCACTGTCACCCTGTCCTCAGGAGACCGATCTCCACTCTACCTCCATCAACCTTGAACCTGTTAATCTCTCCAGAGTGCCTCTGGAGTACCACGACTTCACAGACATGTTCAGTGAGAGCAAGGCCTCCAAACTTGCTCTGCACTGTGAATTTGATCTAAAGATTGACCTGGAAGAAGGTACTGCTCCACCAATAGGTATTACCTACTCTCTTTCTCTGTCTGAGCTTGAGTCCCTCCAAAAGTTCCTTGACAAACACCTCTCCATGGGCTTTATTTGCCCCTCCTCTTCCACTCATGCTGCTCCAGTGCTCTTTGTCCACAAAAAGGATGGGTTGCTCTGTCTTTGTGTGGACTTCTGTGGTCTCAACAAGATTATGAAGAAGGACTGTTACCTGCTCCCCTGAATCTCCAACCTCCTTGACTCTCCCAGTCACACAAAGGTATATATGAAGCTCAATCTCTGGCATGCATACCACTTGGTCTGCATTTCCACCAGAGATGAGTGGAAGACCTCCTTCCAGATGCACTATGGGTCGTATGAGTGGCTTGTCATGCCATTCAGACTCACCAATGCCCCTGTGGCATTCCAACAGTTCATCAATTCAATCTTCACTGATCTCCTTGACATCTATGTCATCATCTACCTTGATGACATCCTCATTTTCTCTGAGGACCATGCCAAACATAAAGAGCATGTCCAAGAAGTACTCCAGTGTCTCCGAAAGCATGGACTTTATGCCAAGCTTGAGAAGTGTGAGTTCTCCACCAACTCCACTCAATACCTTAGATATAGGTCATCTCTGTCTGGACTTTCCATGTCCCCTGAGAAGGTGAAGGCCATCACTGATTGGCCTGAACCCTGGAAGGTCTGGGATGTACAGTCCTTCCTTGGATTCACAAATTTTTACAGGCATTCTATTGCTGACTACTCCAGACTTGTCATTCTGCTTACTCACCTGACCCACAAAGGCACTCTGTGGAACTTCGACAAAGCATGCCACTTCACCTTCCAACACTTCAAGGACACTTTTACATCCACTCCAATCCTTACTCACTGGACCCCTGACTTCCCTCTCATTGTTGAGACTGATGCCTCTGACTATGCCATTGCTGGCATCCTTTCCATCTGATGTCCAGATGGAGAAATCCATCCCATAGGATACTACTCCCATACCCTGTCTGCTCCAGAACTCAACTATGACACCCACGACAAAGAGCTGCTCACCATTCATGAGTCCTTCCAGACTTGACAGCACTACCTTGAGGGCTCCAGAACTCCAATCAACATTGTGACAGATCACAAGAACCTAGAGTATTTTGCCACCACAAAACTCCTGACCTGGTGCCAAGCCTGGTGGTTGGAGTTTCTCTCCCAGTTCAACATGGTTGTTCACTTCTGCCCCAGACATTTAGGTGTGAAGTGTCATATCCATGACATCCCATCCATCTCTGCCTCCTCTGGCCCCATCTCTGGTCATCTCCAGCCACCTCCATCACCCTCAGTCCACCTCTGCTTCCTCCACACTCAGAGCTCCACTCCTCCACTCCAGACCAAGGCTGTGCTCACACAGGGACTCAGCTATCCTCAGACCTGGATATCTCTTGTACATTCTTGTTTGTGCTCCTCTTTGCTTCCTTCATTCCTTCTTGGTCCCTTATGGACCCTTGATGTTATCTTATTATTCCCTGACATCCTTGATGTCTCTGTTTACCTCCTAGTATAAAACCTCTGTACCTCTGTTGTGTAACCTTAGCACAAATATTGAATTAGTCTCCTCTCCCAACTCTCATTGTGATCTCCTCCTCCTTCTGTTGGACCTCCACTCCTCCAAAATATGAGGACATGGACCTGTTCAAGGGCATGACACATAAGTCCTGCACTAACGTTCTTCCTATGCAACTCTGCTCTGACACCTCCACTCCAGACTTTGGTCCAACTCCAAGATGAACTTCATTGACCACCCCTCAGTACCCCCAGACCTCTGATCAGACTTGAGTCTGGAGAGTCTGGACTTAACAGTATATTCGTGCTGCCACTTGAGCAGGTCTCCACTCCTTTCGCCTCCAACCTCATGCCATCATGATCATTCATCATGACTTCTGTATGCTCTTTGGATCCTCGTTGAACCCAACCATGCATCCCTTCTGGCTTTACGCCACTTCTCTGACTTCTTGCTGTCCTCTTGACAGCCTCCCTTTCATTCTGTTCCTCCAAACTCTGAACTCCGACCCAACTTTGCCCCCCCAGCAGATCACCTCCCATCCCCCCTTCCTTGTTGCCAACTTCTCCTCCTATGTCCTCTGGTGAGACCACCCTCAGCTTTCAAGCCAACTCTTTGGGTCCCCCTTTTGTTGGTTTTAGGATATAGCTTGCTTGCCATGAGACTCTGTTGAGTGATTTGAATACAAGCAGCACTTCATCTGACCCTGGCAAGTGAAATGCCAAACCCCCTGTGCCTCCACTCCAGAGTGCACTCTGGAATTGCCACTGGCCCTCAGACTTATTGCCCCCCCACTTCCTTGTCATTGCTATTGCATTTGCATGTGCATGCAAGAGGGATGGCATAGTCCACTCCATCAGCCCCCTCCAGCCTTCACTAGAAAAGGTAAGACACCTCCAATAGGAAAGTCACCCTCACAACATCTGACTTCCCTCCACCCTTAACTTCATTACCTCCGACCTTTTGGACCTCAAGTCTGGAGGTCACTCCACTTTCTCTGATGCCAACTCTGGCAAGTCCGGACAACATGGTATTGTGCTCTCTTTAGGTCCTTTCTTCCTCTCTCTGTTCTATTTTGCCTCTGCTTTATGCCCTTCTGTTGTTTTTCCTTTTGTTTCCTCTTGTTCCCTTTGTCTGACTGTTTCTATCTGAGGACAAAAAGTCTGAAGGTAACTCTGTTTGTTGTCTGCTGACTCCAGCTTATCTGGTCAGTCTGGACATCTGGGTAAGAAATCCCCTTTGGTTCCTTTCCTTTCCTTCCTCTGTTTCAGCTTCCTCTATCTGTTTCCTTGCCTCTGCTTCTTCTGTGCTTTTGGGCCCCAAGTCCAATAGCAACTCCATCTCATGTCCATTAACTCCAGTCATGTCCAGTCAGTCCAGACATCAAGGTAAAGGTTCCCTTTTGGGCCTTTCCCTTTTCTTTTCCCTGTTCCTATGTTTCATCCTTTTGCTCTGACACTGGGTCATGATGGTACACTCCTCTTCAAGGAGCACCATTACTGGTTGATGAACATCCTCCGTTTCATCCTTACCTGATGATCACAAGTTCAAAGATAACTCTGATTTGCTCTGGCAACTCCAGAGCCTTTTCTTCTTGAAGCTTCCTCTTCACTCTGGTCACTTCTGCTCCTTTTGTTCTTCCTTGTTTCTCCCTCTGACCTCTGCACCTGAGGACCACACATCCAAAGGTCATTTTCTGCCTTACCTCCAGTGCTGCAATACTTAACAGCCACTGCTCCAGTTGCTTGGCCCCACACTCTGCTCCCTCTGAACCTGAAGACATCAAGTCTGAAGGTAACTCCACTTCAACTCCAGAAACTCTGGAGTTTCTGTTTCTTTTTCTTCTTCTCCTGTCCATTTCTATTTTCCAGACTTGGGACCTGCATCACCCTTGTCTGCACTCTCCTTAAGAGCACCTCATGATGCACCCCTCTGACTCCTTCTGATTCTTTCCTTTTGGTGCTGTCAACTCTGGCAGCATCTGGTCTATTCCAGACCACTCCGTTTTCTTCTGTTCTGCTTCCAGACCTGGGACTGCATCACCCTTGTCTGTGCTCTCTTTCTAGAGCATTTTTTGATACAATCCTTCATCCTTTCTCTTTGCCTTCTCTGTACCTGAAGACATTAGGTTCGAAGGTAACTCCATTCTGGTTCCGGTTTGCTCTGGCAACTCTGGACCCCCTTCATCTTCACCTCTTTGTTTCTGTTCTGTTCTGTTCTCCAGACCTGGGACTTGCATTGCCCTTGTCTGTGCTCCATTCTGGAGCACCCCCAGATGCATCCACTCTTTCCTCTGTCTGCTTGTTATGACCTTATGACTTCCCCTCAGAGTCCATTCCAGACCACCTGAACTTCCCTCCAGGTCCACTCTGGACCACTCCGATTTCACTCTAATTTTGTCTTCTTGGGTCTATGTCTCCTGTTTCTGACCCTTCTGTTGCTGTCCACTTCAGCAGATCTGGTCCATTCCGGGCCACTCTGTTTCCTCTTCTGTTCTTCTTCTTTCCCTCTGTTGGCCCTTCAGGCCTTCACCATTGTCAACTCTGAAATCTCCAACAAACTCTGGTTCACTCTGGACCATTTGTTTCCTTTTCTCTTCCTTTGGGCAATCCACCTCTGTGGCCTTTGTGCCAAACCTCTTTGGGTTCATTGACATTTGTTAGTATAGGACATTGCATGCTCACCCACTAAATGATCTGTTGATCATTTGGTTTAAGAAGCCACAACTTTGTCTAACATACTCTTACAGATAGAATGCCAAACCCCCACACTCCAGGACTCCATCTGGAAATCTAATCCTCAGAGTTGCACCTCTGGGATTCATCCAAGGCCTCAGGCCTTCTGCAGTCATCATCTGCAGACCTCTGACCAGCTTCATCTGGATTTCTTCCCACATTAAGGACTGACCAATGATTGTTCCCTTTAGCTCTCTGCCATCCCTGGCAACTTATAAGTTCATTGGTTGTCTTTGTTGTTTTCACTTTCAGGTTTTCGACCTTTGTGGTCTTGTCCTGTGGACCTCCAACTGGCTTTGTTCTGGACACCTCTCCCCACACTTAGAACTTACCAAGATTGTCCTTGGCCTCCTACAAACTCCAGCATTATTTGTTCTTCAGGACTATTCTGTCCCATCTGCTCATTTCTGCTTTTGCTCTCTTTTTATCTCTTCTGTTTCTGTTTTTCTTTCATTT
>JBBPKI010000559.1:0-21661 GCA_038089155.1 Nevesoporus exiguus
TTGTTCCGTCGGTTTTTCTTGCCTGCCACCACTTGCCTTGCTCGTCGAGAATCTCGAGAACCTCGCCATTGACGAAGGGAAGCTTTCTAGCACCGTCGGGGGAAGCGGTATCTATGGGATGCGCATGGACGTCACAGTGTAGAGTGGAAGAGGACTACGAACACGAGTAGAGAGCTTTTGCCTCGCACATGTAGGCTCCCTGCTCTTCGACAACCTCTGTAGAGATAGAATCAGTGCGTGTGGAGTCTTCATCGACGCGGGTAATGACTGAGCCGGTAAGGGAATAGCTTGTGGTCACGTTTCCATCTGGAGTCTCAAGCCTCCGCAGAAGTTTTGAAGGGGCGACTAGAAGGTGGGCGAATAAACGAAGGCAGGCATGAGACGCAAACACCCGACTGACTGCCGATTGTTCCGTCTGCTTTTTTTGCAGCCCACCATGTACTTCTCGTGTCGGGAATCTCGAGAATCTCGCCCTTGGTGAAGGAAAGCTCTGTGGGGTCGGTGGGGTCAGCATCGTCTGTGAAATATATGTGAGATTCATGCCGGGGCACGGAAAACTACAGACACGTGGAAAGAGCCTTTGCCTCGCATATATAAGCATCCTGCTCTCCGAGAACCCCTACAAAAGGGCCAGAATCACTGTGTGTGTCATCTGCACCGAGGCTGAAACCGCTTGAATCAGCCAGGGAAGGGCTTTCAGCGACGTTTTCATCTAAACTAGCCATTATTCGCAGAAAATTCGAAGGAACGACTAGATAGAGTAAATCAACGAGGTTATGCATAACTCGTGAACAGATGATTTACTGCCAGTCATCCCGTTGGCCTTCCTCGCTAGCCACCACTTGTGATGCTTGTCGAGAATGTTGAGGATTTCGCCCTTGACGAAGGAAAGTTCGTTAGGGTCAGTTGGGTCAGCATCATCTATAAAATACTTGTCAAAATCACGATAAAACACTGAGAAACTACGGACATGTGTAAAGAGCCTTTGCCTTATAAGTATGAACTCCTTTGGAAAGGTTAGAAGCAGTGAATGTGTTCCCTGCGCCAATGACAGGAAAGCTGGCAGCACCGCCTCGATCGGGACTGTGGAGTCGACGTGGCGCAGGGACTGAAACACTGGAAACGTTACTAGTAACGCCATTGATCTTACTAAGGAATCCAACTGTGCCAGCTACCTTAGCGGCACTGAGGAATTGCTGGAGCGAGAAAACCAAATCTCCAGCAAGTGGTCTATCTGTGATAATTGACCAGCACTGCTCGATGAGCGCCCAATACCGATCGTCAATCGGTGGGTCAAGCGGTCTAGCAGGCTTGAGACCCTGAAACAGCTGGAATGCGACAGTAATATCAGCCCGGACGTCGGACCATGGGTATTTCCCGGATAATACCTGACGAAAAGAAACGAGGGTTACAATTGTACACAATCCAGTAAACGTTGTGTTGCGCATACGAGAAGTCCTACGTTCCCGAATGAGTAGATGTCGCTTTTGACGGTATGCTTCCTTTCGCCTTCGTTAAGAGTAAAGTGTTCGGGCGCAGCCCATCGTAAGGTGCCCGGTCTCACGGTGGACATCTTGAGGTACGTAGGGCCTTTTGGGAGTTCCCCTACCAGCGACGTACACCCGAAATCGGCCAAACGTGCCCTGAAATTGCGATCGAGGAGTACGTTGTTCTGTCTATAGCTTAATAGACAGAAAGAAGTGCATCTTCCACGACGTACGCTAGATAGGTCCCCGTGGACCATTGGAAACGAGTGCACTGCCCATGGTGGGAATATGTAGCGCTCCAGTGCAAAATCAAAACCCAAAACATACGGTAGTGCAGTCCATTTGCAATATCCAGCAACTGAAATGCGAGGGGCATTAGAAAACAGCCGTTTGTAGCATATTTTCCCGTTTCACTTGCCAGCCGTAGACGGTCTACAATCATAAGGCGATCGCCATGTGTCTCTAAAAATGTGTGTAGTATACCATGCGGCATCCACATCGACACCAAGGCAGTGCTCCCCTGTCTTCCAAACCCGTGCGCGATCCCAAGGAACGGCACGATATTCGGATGGTTGAGCTGTTTCCAGATTCCGAGCTCCCGACGTATCGTCTACGAGAAATGATCAGTCCTCTGGTCTGCTGATACCGATCGTGGATGGGGACGAATGAACAAGACATACGCGAGCCGCTTTTCCTTCGTCATGTTTGTTCCCGTCGACCGAGAATTCGAATCGAAACGCCTTCACGGCAACCTACTCAAAAAGGATGCGCGGATATGTCAAGAAGAGAACGCGCAGAAATGGAGAAGACATCGGACCTCCTTGATACCCTCATCACTCATGTAACGACATCGAAAGACATCTCCAAAGCCGCCCGCTGCGCAGTACTGATTGTCCTGTCGAACGATCTTATCGGTCAGGTCTGGAACGGTCGTCGATGAGGGGTGAAGTGTTCGTTCTGGCGTGGACCTAGCACTTTCGCGTCAGCGCTTGGCAGATCAGTACAGGGATAAGACAAGATACTACAGTTCGACTCGGGCCATCCAAGACAACCCGAAGGTTCGGGCCTAGGACACAGTTTGGAGTCGTTGCGCAGGGCTAGATGGTCTGGTGTTGTGGAATCGAACGTCAAAAGTTAAGCAGTGGTGAGACGGTGGGAAACACACTAACAATGAGGCCGAACTATTGCCCACCTTGTCTGCCGACCAGACTAAACGCCCGCCGAGGAGCGCTGAACAGACCACCCAGAGATATCTTCACGTTAGCGCTGGTTTGTTGCTACAGTAGACTATCTCATAGTACATAGAGACGGGAGCGGCAAAAGTCGATGCATTATAATATTTATGCATATTAGAGTGCATTTTTGGCTGGGGAAGGACCAGGGTGCAGCTCCCCGATGCTATGCGTTATGAGCGAATATGCATTATGACCTTATGCAATAAGAGATAGTCTACTGTATCCCCAAGTCAATCACGCAGCTGCAGCGGCACTAGTAATCATGAATGGTGGCGTACTTTGGACCGAAGTCGAAGTCGAACGTCCGACGTGAACAATTCGAGTGCCATTTTCCCACCCTGGTAGGTAAGGCTGTCGGCGTGCACGACAAAGTAGAGCCTGTGGCGTGTGAACTTTCCACAGCACCAATCAATGATATTTTTACTTGGTTGCTATCAGTCACTTTGGCACTTGGACCCACCTGCAGCCATACCGAAACACCTTTTCACCTTCGACTTCGTTGCCTGGAGGGGTTGTTGAAGCCAACTATTTTAGTAGACGCATGCGGGCCCCAAGAGCTTCTACTGGAGTAACCGGGCCGGGAGGTTGCCGGGTACTTCTAGTCGCAGGGAGCGAAGAAGTTCAAGCTGGCCATCAACTTCATCGATCAATCGATCAACCGCAAGGCTCCAACTTCTTACCTGTCCATCAAACGAGACGTTCACATTCCCCATTACCAGTTTCTTAGAATCCCCTGAAAGATGTCGGCAACCTCGGTCAGTCAGAGTCGCCCGCTCACGACTACATCGCAGATTATCATCGTCGGTGCGGGCACCTTTGGCCTTTCCACAGCTTTTCATCTCCTCGAGCGTGGTTATACAAATGTGACAGTTCTTGATCGAGCAAAGGAGCTACCTGCGATAGATGCGGCGGGAACGGATATCAACAAAGGTGCGTGTCGACATCGAGCTTTGTGCACTGCGCAAATGTGAGAGACGACATCTCGAGAAAGTGGTCAGGTCATGCTACAGCGATATATTCTACGCCAAACTCGCAAGAGAAGCGATGGAGGCATGGAAGCAGCCCATGTGGGAAGATTGTTATCACGAGTGCGTCTCGGCTTCTCTTCTTTCCTGCAATGCAGTTTTCATCTACTTACCTTGCTTTATCTCATCCAATGACGCATAATTACAGGTGCGGTGTGATCAACGTCGGCGACGACAAATTCGATGATAGATGGAGGGACAACGACATGCAGCTCGGTGCACCAATCGAAGAACTCCCGGATGCCAAAGCTGTCAGGTCGAGGATTCTGTCTTCCCTGCAATCCCCTAATTGCGCCTCTGCCACTGAACTGGATTCGAACGAACAGTACGTTGGTTCGTTCATGAATTACCGTGGTTATTTCAACCCCGAGGGAGGCTGGGCGGAGGCAGCGCGGGCACTGAAAATCCTTCTCTGCCGTGTAAGGGAAATGGGCTGCAAGGTGATCGAGAACGAGGAGGTCATCAGACTCGTGAAAGATGGAAATGGGTGGACGATGGGCGTCGAGTGCAGAGACGGCAAGCGATTCGAAGGCGCCAGGGTCATAGTCAGCGTCGGATCATGGACCGCATCGACGTTTCCTGAGTTGGAACTCGACATGAAGTGCTTGGCGACTGGGTGAGCGTTGCACATAGTGATATTGACCCTTGACGAGCGTAGTGAGGTATAACTGACCTTTTACCAGCCAGAGCGTGGCGATGATGCAACTCAGTACGGAAGAAAGGGAGCAGTACAAGGGTTGTCATATATACTTGGATTTCCAGACTGGGCTCTACACTTTCCCGGTGAGTTCAAGTTTGAGTTCAGTTTTTCTCATTTTTATTTTTGGACCCTTTGTCTTATCTAATCACGGCTGGGCCCGCCGATCCGTTGATCCGGTGACGGCGAAGCGTTCTGATTTGCTCGTCTTTCTGGTGACAGCTTTCATATTTTCTTTGCGGTCTCAGTATGGCAACCTTTTAGAGTGCGTATCGTGAGCTTAGTTTCAGCCGCGGACGTGCCGCATCAAAGCATGGCGCATCATGTCATCATGCTGGAACCCATTTTGTCTCCGGTGTAAAAACTGTTGGACTCGACAGAAGAATAGTATCAAGTTTTTGGAGAAGCACGGAAGAGATCCGTCCGTGTGCCTCTTCGCCCTCCGGTTTCCTTACTCGCTCGCGCCATGCGTCTTTGACTTCGTGTTTGTAACTCTCCATGTGCTCAAGTACTGCCAAACTTGCTTTGTCGTTTTCCTTTGAGCCCTGGCATGCTCAGTGTATCTTTTGGGCCTTGTATCCAACGGCTCGAAGATATCCGTTGGTGGCTCATTCATATCTTGGTTGATTCCGTCGTGCGAACGATGGGAAAATGATCCATGCGTTCTTGCTCTTTTTGGACTTCCAAATGCTTGCTCTCCGACCTTAGTTAACACGTCGCATTATTGATTGCACCTGATGATCTTCATCCTTATCTCGCGGCCTCCCGCCCTATCTAGATTTCTTATTGGCCAAGCTCCGTTATCGTTGGCCGCATTCCTGCTTTGCTGACTAGTCCCACTACACCGTAGCCAACCGAAGATGGAATAGTCAAGGTCGCCATGCATACAGCGGGGCATACCCACACAATCCCTTCTGCGCTGATCGGAGGCGATGTCAACTACGGCCCTGCGCGGAAAATATCTACGCCTCGAACAATTACGAGCCATCCTGATTCGGGTGACGGCCTGCGCATTCCACGATCCGCACTACAGATATTGAGAGAGCGGCTTAGGGGGGTATATCCTAAGTTGGCAGAAAAACCGTGGGTTGAAACACGGATGTGTTGGTGAGTAACTTCATGCTTGCTCTTTTGTCTGCTATCCTTTTTGGATTTCATTGCTTCCATCTCTCGCTTGGTGTATGCGACGCCCTAGGCGAGATTTCGAAGTCCGTTTTGAAATACGTTCCCATGTCCATGCGGAGCACAATGCCAGTCACATTGAGGCGGGGTGCATGTAGTCTTGTACGAGAAGATTGCCCCTATTATGTCCTCCTGTGGCGGGGTCTCTGGCTTTGTTTCATTTTTATCCGAGAATAAGCGAAGTCACGATGGCTCTGGACTCTGTGATGTAAGACTGTTTCGACTACCCTGGTGATGCTGCTTCCTCAACCTTCATGGTCTTGGACGGTAGGATAGCTGCCTCATATCAAGGCAGTACTCCGTCGCTAGATGGTATTCCGATATCTTTCCGCATGGTGATATCGGAGCAGCCAAGTTGAGCTCTTATCGAAATTCTTGGCGAAGATAGCGACTCTCACAAAGCTGCACACGTATGGTTAACGACAGTGTCTACTGGCAGATGTCAACCGCGTCAACAACCTAGATTCCACTAGGCTCCGCCTGAGGATAAGATCCTTCCGGCGGGGCGGGTCTTATCAGATATCATTGGTCTTATGTTATCTAGCCATGCGTCCTCTGAGACATCGCTGGCCCATGATGATTGGTCAAAAATGTTCGCGGCTGACACGTCAATTTTTTCAAAATGGAGAAGAGCTTTACGACGTTGATCCGGATCTTCAGTCCGTTACGTAGCTGAAACAAGCACCGAGACCGACGGATGTTGAAGACCCCCCTCCTGCTCCATTTCTGATTTCTTGCTCTATATTTCTGGGTTTTTTAATTCTTTATTCTATTATTATTCTGCAAGGAAATATTCTGACATTCAGGTGCTCACATCACTGCAGGTACACAGACTCGCCGGACGGAAACTGGGTCATTGGGCCTTTTCCTGGAGATCCTACGTTATTCTTGGCCACGTCCGGCAGTGGGCATGGATTCAAGGTGAGTATGGTGATTGGGCGTCAACGGAACTGCTGGAATACTCAAAGCATGCATACTGCATCTGGTACTTCGGACTCGTATCCTGTTGACGTGCTCGTCTTTCTTTCCTCAGTTCCTCCCAAACATCGGTTGCCTTGTTGCAGACATCCTCGAAGGCACGCTTGATGCTGCTACGACCGCACGGTTCTCAGTCGACCGGGATGTCACGGGTGCGACGAATGGTGAGCGCGCGTCGAACGTCCCGCAGGAGTTGGATGTAGGGGAACTTTGTGGGCCGAATTCCAAGTATTAGGGTATAGTAAAATCTCTTGCGCTCGTATACGCTAGAAATGTAACGCGATGGTGTCGATGGCCGCTGCACAATGTAGCGGAGACCGTTATCTCTTACGCTTGGATCTGCTCGAGATTGTCCCACGTTAGGCTTGCCCCTAACTCGTCCCAAAATCATAACCTTGACTACGGCGCGTATGGGCGTTCATGAACTAGCCGCAGCCAGGTTCTTAGTGTACGACCTACAATCTCCTGGACGCGGAACCTAATCATGCTCAGAAGGCCATTCGACAAGCGTTCGAGAACGCCGAATGCTACGACTGCATTCAAACAAACACCGGAGGCGACGGGGGGCAGCTACAAGACCCGTCTACCAATGCGAAGGGAAGGGCAAAGAGGTGACAACATACTCGTTTAAATGGCCTGGGTTCCTAGATGAACCTCTTCGTGAAGGACAAACTTCACGCTGTACCCACTACCTTACGAGCCGTACGGAGAGGACATGAGGCTCGACTTCCCGTTGTTACCGATCGGGACTTTCTCGGAAGACACGAAGATTAGTAAGTTACACAGAGACATGAACGAGAATAGCATAGTTCTCTTCGAGATAGCTCTCTTAAATTCTTTGTACCGACACCTCGTAGTCCTTTCAATATCACTCAACGACCCTCGCCGATGTTACTGGCGATAGGGACGTCGCGCTTTAAACAAATGCAACGATAACAAACTGAACAGGGGCATAGTCGTCTATCTATTGGCGTATAAATGTCCACCACTGGCTGGAAGCAGGCGTACTTTGTGTCCGAGAGTCGAGACGGCCTCACAATTCAGTCCGATGTGGCCCAGTCAGGACTTCCAAAACAGGTAACGTGGGTCACTTGCGGACTGGCGTGACAGTCCCCCCGACCACATCACTGTATTGGCTGCCCACGAAGAGCAGTCAGCGCCGTCGCGCCGCTACACATCCACACCGAGCTGGTCTGATATAAGACACGAGCTTAGCGCGTCCCTCCGCCCGTAAGACACTTTTCTCTTCACCACTTCCGAAAAACGCTCACCATCCCTATCCTTTGTTCTTTACTTTGCGCAATGGCTACTGCAACGTTGACTATGCGAACCAATGGTTCAAACATTGGAACAGACACGGAAAAATACGCAAGAATCGTGAAATTCCTCGTACGTTGATTACTTAAATGACGTCCCTCCCTGTCCTGTCTGACTATTCGACGTTGGTATAGTTTCAGCGAAACATGGCCGGTTGCAGACGTATCGAAGATAGCAAGGTTGCCGTGCAAATCCGAACGATGAGCAATCCGTCCCCTCTGAAAAAGACAGCCGCCAATCGACTCCCAGGACAAACCCACACCCGTTCGGAGATAGATGGAGCACTGAACCATGAACTGGCTACAGCACGGTTCCTAATGCACGATCTCGGTGACCATATTTTCGGACACATAGTATCGACGGAGTTAGCGAAGGATATTCTACAAAAACTCGTCGAAGACAAGGTCGTCCAAGTTTACGAGGGGCCGGCCCTATCTCGTAGTCGCAACACTCTTGTGGATGCGAGATCTGATCATGCCCAGAGGGCCATACAACAAGCTTTCGAGAGTGCCGATTACTACGACTGCATTCGAATCGATACCGCAAGCAATGAGGGGCAACCACAAGACTCGTCTACGAATACGAAGGGCAGATGCAAAGGCAAACAGAAGGCAAAAGTGTACTCGTTCGGATGGCCTGGGTTTCCAGAAGAACCTCTTCGTGAAGACAAGATTGTCGAGTTTCTAAACGACATCACCGATCGTGCATTCGCTGTCGCCAAGCCCCTGCTCGCGGCAGCGAACCCGAAGTTGCATCACCGGTTCGCGGCTCCCCAAGACAAACATCACGCTGTACCTCTATCATACGAGCCGGACGGAGAAGACATGAGACCAGACTTCCTGTTGCTACCAATCGAAGCTTTCTCGGAGGATCTCAAAACGGTCGATCCGAAGTATGTCAACTTTACGGCCTCACGATTGGTCGGCGAGGCGAAGAACAAGGACCTTGCTGCAGGCGTGGAGCAGCTGCAGCGGTATGCACGAGGCTTGAAGCGAGCGCAGCCATGGGTTTATTACGTGCTCGGGTTGGCGATTACGAAGGACAAGGCAGTGTTGTTACGTGGAGAGGGTAGCGGGATGGAACGTCTGGAGCTGATGCTGACCGACGGTCGTGGTTGCATTGAGTTCATCCGGATCTTGCTCGGTCTTGGATTAGCCGACAAGGTAGACTTGGGACATAACCCGGACATAGTGCTGGTAGGGAAAGAGCAATCGTGCAGAGCCCGGAATATCACTCGGCGCTCGAAGGCAACGGCCTTCAAACGGTCACTCAGGAAAGAAATCTTTACCGATCCAAATGCCCTTTCAGAACTCAAGTGTCGAGCCCAATCTACGGATCATCGCCACAGCGACTCTGCTACTTTCCGCCGACGAGTCACCCCGTCGTCATCTACAAAGAGGGTTCACTCTGAAATCGGAGATGAAGGCAACGAGGGGGCACAAAGGAAGAAATGCAAGATAGAGGAGAGCGACGTCGAGGAAGTCGATCGCTTCGTATTCTATCCGGTCGCCGTGTATGGTCACGAATGCTTGGGCATTTTGTTCACGGCTAGCTCAATTCGTGGAAGGGGGACCACAGTATTTTGCGTGGTGGATCTCGAGGACGACAACAAACTACTCGCGCTGAGAATGGCATGGCAAGATGTCGCCCGGATGGCAGAACAAGACGGGGTTATGAAGCACCTGAAAGACCAGGAACGTCATCCTAACTTGATCGTACCGCTCAAGTGCGTGTTCGTATCTATCTGGAAAGCTCTGCTGACATATATTCAGGACATACAAGGTAGAAGTAAATGGCGAGATTTGTACGACGCTCGGTGAAATTAGAGGTTTTCTTGACGACCAGATGGAGCAGCTTGGGGTAGAGAACCGTGTGCTGACGATCTCTGTCTCTGAATTGAAGCGACCAGTGAAGTACTTCTGGGGCGTGCATGACTTCGTACGAGGATTGCGTGGTGCACTGTTAGGTATGTTTGTATCTTTCGTCGTCATGGTATATTGATACGGTGATATGCAAGGACACGAATATCTGACGAAGATTGATATCTTGCACCGGGACGTCAGCGAGAATAATATTGTTCTCGGACTTCGTCCTGGAGACGAGCGAGGATATTTGATTGACCTCGACATGGCCATTCTGCAGAAATCCGAGGAACCTTCGCCCGAACCTGACGAGCCTCCGACCCTGACATCTATATTATCCACACAGGAGTCTTCTGCTCCTGGGCTCGATGGTGCCAAACCAATGAGAGCCCTCCGAACTGTATGCGTGTTCTGCTAAGCTGTTGTCGACATTACCTGACGAGTATACCAGGGAACATTTCCATATATTTCTTACAACGTCCTTTGGGGTGGCAGGCACACGCAATTCGACGATGTAGAGTCCTTCCTCTACGTGTTGTTCTTGTTCTTTTTCTCCTACGCGGGGCCACTTTCCATTGCGGAGTTGCGCAAGGCAGACGAGGAAGGATTCGTCCAGTCCATTGGGTCTGGCCGTCTGCCTCACATGAGAAATTGGCCCACGCAGTACGCAGAATGGGCTGATGGGGAAGCCGCGCGAATAGCCGCCGAAAAACATTCTGCCATCTCGAGCACTAATGGAGTGAGGAGAATCATTCAGAATGATGACTTCACACATTGTTTGGAGAATAATTGGCCGGAGCAGTTGCATGGTCCAATCCGCGCTCTGATCGTCATGTCCTTCAATCTATTCTGGAAGAGCGCGCGATATACGCCACGAACAGAAGTGTCACACACCGAGTTCATCAACACGTTGGACAAGTGGTTGGGCTTGCACGCTGGCCTGGAAGCCGAGTTTTCAAACTGCCCCTTCAACCAGGGTATGTTTGGGCGTTTTCTTTATTAAAGTCCCCGGCTTTGCTTACCACTGCTTCGTTTTTTTTTTTTCAGCGGAATGTGAAACGCAATCTTGAAACCATCCAAGAAAGGAGAGACCTTATCTTCCAACGATCATATGTTGTATACCCGCTGTCGTCTCTAGGAAACGCTGGTGTCGCCTCGTCGGATAGCGTACCTGCACCATTCCATCTCCGTGCGGTCAATGATGATTCATAGTATTTTACATTTATGTCGCTGAATATACAAGCTTGCACGGTCAACTTGCAAGTATAAGGTTTATAGTTCGGACGATGACCCCAAGGACGACTGGTATTGACGACGCGCCATGCCTCCGCCTGCTGGTAGGATGTGGAAAAGGACGGTGACAAATAGTGGGTACGTGATGCGCTTTATCCTACTCTGCAGCGTTCTCCTGCGGGATCCCTGCCACTGCTTGAGCCCCCCTATGCTTGGCGCTGGCCTGTATGACTAGGAATTACTCCCTCATCTAGGCAACTCGACCGCAGAGGGTAAACGTATTCTGTGCCTAAGAATGTACGACACTTAGTGTGCCATCACTCGAGTGCATATTCAGGGCTAGTAGCGTGCTGTCTGTCGTAGGTGTTAGAAGTTATCCTGCATGCGTTACCGTTTTCCCTCTATGGTAACATTACAGAATCCTTAGAGCGGAGTCAGTAGCTTGACCAGCACTGAGGTTTATAGGTTTCTTGCTTGAGAGTTGATCCTCTGTGGGCAACACCTTCTCGCTAGTCTTTGACAGTGGGATGGCAAGCATCGAGCATTGGTGAAAAAGACGTCGAAGTACTTATCAAGAACAACGCTACTCACTACGGCGCTGTTGGTGGCAGAGGCTCGTCTGGCTACATTCCTTGCTGGAATGATGCCGCGATAGATCGGCTGGTCTTTCTGGAGACGCGTGGTTGGCAGTGAGACGAGCGTTTTTCAATGTTTACATTCCGCCAGATGGTGAGTTCTTGTACCGAGTCCCCCGGTCGTTTTTAGAGGCGGTCGTGAGGATCAGCACCATAGATACTTCAGTGACTCGCCATTAAAGATCTGTCCGGGACGAAGACGCGGTAGTAAGGATCAGGGCACCCGCTCGAAGCGTCCGCTTGTCCTATAACAGGATGAACTCTGTCGGATGTGTAGCCTGCTGGGATAGTTGGAGCGACAATCCTAATCGCCCTTCGTCGATGGGAAATTGAAATTGTCGTTCTTTCCAGTTCCCCTGACGTCCGTATGATACGAATGCCCCAGAGCGGCGAGTCTGTATTGTGCGGAGGCAAATCCTTTGGGGTTTTGTGCGCGTTGAGCCGCAGGTATGTCCTGGTTACCAAGCTTAGAGAATATCATAGCACGCTATAGACAGAAAACCATATTGAAGGGTCCCAGAAACCGCGTGTAATCACGCTGTCGAGCGTGGTAGTGGGTGAGAAGCACTCGGCCAATGATCATTTGTGATCGCCATATGTCAATCCTACACCGTAACTCATTTCAGGCACGTTCGTAGTTCGGCACGGAGCGAAGGCACCGAAAGATATCTTGTGACTGTGTCGTGAGTGAAGCATGTCCAAATGGCACCCCTCCCCGGATATACCTTCTCTTCTCAGCTATGGCGTCTACCTTATTGAAAGCGACACCGCGTCGAGCCAAGGAAGAGGGGATGCTGAGCAGCTATTCAATAACTGTGCAACAATACAAGACTGCCGACTGTACTCACCATGCAAGGAATCCATTACGTGGGCTCAGAAGCATGTGGCAGATAGTTTACCTATCGCCATGATTGCCGCTGGCACTGTAAGACATCTTCGCACAGCGACCGGTACAAGTCATGCGACTCGATTCCATGGAGCTTGTATTGTTTGTTCGGCATGAAACATTTCGCCGTGAGAGCTTGCATGCGTCCATAACCCATTAAGACACCGAGCAAGACATCCGAACAGACCATCAGACCGCGTTTGCGAGAGCACAAGCCCCCATCCAGGGCGAACCAGAGATACTGGCCAAGCGAACACAGTTAACCTGGGTAACCCTCAATGGACGTTTGCGAACACCTAAAAGGCTTTCGTATTTTCCACGTGCGACTATTCGTCACTAGGAAGTAAAGCATCGCTATCTGAAAGCTAAAGAACAATTACAAAATGCATGTCGTGTACCGGACCACCGACCCGTCTCCTCTTCCCGCGCCTAAAGGACTTCGCAGAGGCGATAACGGGTGCTGAATTGCTCGTGACACGACCTGACACTCGAACGACCACGTAAACGCCGCGCAGTTACCATGAACAACATGGGGAAAAAGTTGGCCGTGTCGCCACACCGTGAGAAGAGGAAAGTGAGGATGGGGAAGGGGTGGGAATGCTCGCGACTACTAGGGCAGGCAATGGCAGGAAGCTAGCACGGTAAACACCATTGGTTCTAATGGCCAAGGGCCTAAGTGCCCAGTCCCTAGGTATCCTTTTCTTCATCGCTGGATACTTGTAACGATGAACTGCCGAAACAGATAACACATATGGTCATTTGTGGACCGACGTGACACCTGGAGGGTCGCCTGTCGGACCACATCACTGTATTGGCTGTCCACGAAGGACAATCAGCGCTGTCGAGTCGCTACACATCTACACGAAGCTGGTTTTGTATAAGACACGAGCTAGACGCACCCCTCTGCCTGTGAGACTTATTTTCTTTCCGTCGCCACCGAAAAACGCTCACCCTACCTAATCTTTGTTCTTTTACTTGTGCAATTGCTACTACAACGTTCACCATGCAAACCACTGGCCCAAACATTGGAATAGACACTAAAAAGTACGCGAGAATCGTGAAATTTTTCGTACGCTGGTTAAATGACGCCTTCCCTGTCCGACCATCTGACATTGGTATAGTTTCAGCGAAACATGGCCGGTTGCAGACGAATTGAAGATAGCAAGGTAACCACGCCAGTCCGCACGATGAGAAATCCATCCCCTCCGAAAAAGACAGCCACCAACCGACTGCCGGGGCAGACACATACTTGTTCAGAGATAGACGGAGCGCTGAACCATGAGCTGGCTACAGCACGTTTCCTGATGCACGGTCTCGGTGATCACGTTTTTGGACACAGTATTGACGGAGTTGGCGAAGGATATTCTACAGAAATTCGTCGAAGACAAGGTCGTCCAAGTTTACGAGGGGCCGGCCCTATTGTGTAGCCGTGGTACTCTCGTGGATGCAGGATCTGATCATGCCAAGAGGGCCATTCAACAGGCTTTTGAGAATGCCGATCACTACGGCTGCATTCGGGTCGGTACCGAAAGCAACGAGGGGCAACCACAAGACTCGTCTACGACTACGAAGGGCAAAGGAAAGGAGAAAGGCAAACAGAAGGTGAAAATATACTCGTTCAGATGGCCCGGGTTTCTAGAAGAACCTCTTCGTGAAGACGAGGTTGTCAGGTTTCTCAATGATATCACCGATCGTGCATTTGCTGTCGCCAGGCCCGAACTCGCGGTAGCAAATCCGGAGCTGCATCATCGCTTTGTGGCTCCACGAGATAAACATCACGCTGTACCTCTATCGTACGAGCCGGACGGAGAAGACATGAGACCCGACTTCCTGTTGCTACCAATTGAAGCGTTCTCGGAAGATCCTAAGGCGGTCAATCCGAAGTATGTCAACTTCACGGCCTCACGGCTGGTCGGCGAGGCGAAGAACAAGGACCTTGCTGCAGGCGTGGAGCAACTGCAGCGGTACGTACGAGGCTTGAAGCGGGCACAGCCATGGGTTTATTACGTGCTCTGGTTGACGATCACAAAGGACAAGGCTGTGTTATTACGTGGAGATGGTAGCGGGACGGAATGTCTGGAGCTGATATTGACTGACGGCCGTGGTTGCATTGAGTTCATCCGGATCCTGCTTGGCCTTGCACTAACGGACAAGGTGGACTTGGGCCACAACTCGGACGTGGTGCTTGAAGGGAGAGAGCGAGTATGCAAGGCCAAGAATGTCACCCGGCACTGTTGGAGAACAGCCCGATTCTGGTACACACGTAGTGTTCACCTTTGGTTCGCTACGCTACCTTCCTTATTTGGATAGTACAGTTACTTAGTCGATCCTGCCCGTTCCCGCTTTCCTCCAGTCTCTTACCATCGACTGGAGGTAAGCAACTCGTACTAGTTACTCATTACATGTCCTTACTCACACACTGTAGTCCTTACGGACTCGTGTTCCAGGTCGATGTTCTTTAATAGCATAATGACAGAAAGATGTGGCGTTACGGTGTTGGAGGCATGAAGGAAAGGACATAAAAAACGTGATCGTCTCCACCTAGATTCGGACCTGTTCCCGGCTGGTGCCAAACACAACAAGCGACTGAGAAGATGAGCAGGGATTATGGCGGGAGGAAAGCCGTTGAGCTGTTGGAGGCGAGGCGTTGCAGCTCCGATGGAGATGTAGCCGTGGTATGCGAGACGAAACGCGGGCTATGTCACGCTGGAAGTGGATATTTGGAGAGTAGGGTGGCCTTGACCACCCGAGGTTTGCGAGGGCGACAAGTAAGAAGCGGAGGAGTTACGACGGATTACCAGAAGGTAGTTTATATCGCAACTCGACGCGTCGTGGTCCCGAGCTTGAATTTGCCAGTCCACCGCTCGTTGCAAATAAGAAATGATAGAAACGTGAAGCCGCTATTGACGTCTGTGCGAACGTGAGCGTTGAGTGACTATAGCTTGTCCTCTGTCTCGGACAACTAGCAACGGCGCGTTCAAGTTGTTCCTGGCACACCCCAAGTGGCACGCACCCGTCTTTCAATTTCATTCCAACGGTCTTTGTGTATCTTCCAACCTAGGGGCTTTACAAAATTCTGGTCAACCCAAGCGCATAGCAAAAAGTGAAATTTGTGCGCGATACAGGCAGGGAGAGCAGCAATAGCCGGCATACATTCTACTCCGACTAGTGAGTCCAAGACATCAAGGAACACCAGGCCTTGTGGATTCCGAGTCAACTCGGCGAAAATTCTGCTTGGAGGTAATTCTGTATAGTCCCACACATTCATAGCAAGGGAAATCCAACCGAGTGACTGACATTTCTGCAAAAGTCCTGGGAGTCCATTTGGCGTGACTCCACCAAGTGTGTTCCAGCCCGAAGACAAGTTTATCAGGAGTTCTTCCAGACGCGGCCATGCTGATGCTAATGTTAGCAATCCGCTGTCCGTCAGATCCACCCTCCATTGGATATCGACGTTTATGCAACGAAGATTGCTGAACTCCATACATATCTGCAAGTCATCCAAGTCAAATCGGAAGCCGTCCGCACGGAGAACTTCATCCAACGCATGGTGTATCGACAATTCCTCAATGAGTACCAGCACTGGATGTTTGAACTGCAGCCAAGAAAGATAGCAGTTCCTGCCTGGAAGGGCGGTTGTCAGTGATGGCAGAAAAACTAGTGACAACAGGCAGCCGGATCCAGGAAAGTAGCCATGAAGTGGCATCCTTGGATCCAGCATATATCTTGAGGCATCGCAGATTGGGGAAGAAAAGAAAAGAGTCTGATATCGGCAAGGTAGCATTGGCAAAGAAGCTGAGCCAAGTCAACGTGGGCATCTGGGACAGATGCACCAGAGCGTCTGTGCCCAAGGAAATCAGAGGACAAATCACAATCTGGAAATTTTGCCAACGGCAGATACAATTGGTGACAAGCTGGCTGAATGCGGCATCAGGCTCCTCCCAAACGTAGAGGAAATTTTTCTGGTATCCGGGGAAGATTCAGGAAGTGACACGAGAGAACCTTGAAGCAAGTGTGGATCCCGGGCAAGGACTGGAAGGGAAGGCGCAACAAGCTCATGGATTCAGATGAATATTCGCAATACAGAGAGAGAAGGTTCTGGAAGAGTGGCCCGGTGGCAGGAGGATCCGGGAGAATTCTAAATGATTTCTGGTCGAGTCCTCGCCCAAAATTTTCTATAGATCGGATGCGACGTGTGTAAGCCCGAAGGTGATCCCACCAGGCTTGCATAAGCTCTCCTTCGAACAAATGCTGTTCCGTGTAGTGAGGAGAGAGGATGAAAGACATTAGCTATCAAACGATGTGCGACAGATCATGTTGGAACCGTCTTACCTCATCTTGGGTTCGTTCACGGGACATCGCCATAACACATTCAGTTAAAGATAGCAGGTCCCTGAGATCCTCCCAAAGTACATCCAGCGCCGGGTCTGTGAACATGCGACATGTTCTAGACAGATATGCTAGCACGGCATTGCCTGCTCCGGTTATGTCGTCTGGCCAATTGCAATGACCGAAAATATTCAAAAGGATCTCTTGTATTTCCAGCGCGTGATGCATCTTCTGGAAAATGAGTCCAAGGGTCGAACGGGGTGTGCACCGAAAAGGTAGGGTCTAGGTTACATAATCTACTTGGCCCCTAAATTGAAACGGAGTGATGTCAGAGTCACCCACTTGGCACTTTACTCCTCCCTCTGTCCGGGTAAACAAGACGTACGTTGCGTTTCATTACTGGCAGGAAGAAAGCTTACTGGCCCTGTAAACTCATTACAGACAAAAGCGCTGCGGGATATATCCCTCTAATCATAAAAAGTGAGTACAAGCAACGTAACGAGAGCGCCAATGAGTATACAGAAAGTTATGCACCGAAATGGATGTAAAGAATCCGCTGATCGAATGGCACATTCACAGATTTCATGGTCTTGTTTAACGCGAACGCTGCACGGGTATGATCCAGCCGACCAGACTCATCCACCATGTGTTTGTAAAAAGTCGATGTGATCTTGCTCGTCTCACTGTCGTCCACCGCCCACATCGTCCCAATTACCGAATGGAACCCAGCGAATTGCATCGCCGACGCGAGATGAATTACCTCGTCCGGTCTCTCTTCGTATCCGACCGTCGTATGGCACGCAGAGAGGTATGCAAACTCCGGATTCTTCAACTTGCACCCGATGATATGTTGAATTGTAAGATGACCGTCGTGCAGAGCGAATGCAGACTTGAAGGGCCGTGTATGATTTGGGAGACCATGACATGCAAGATGCACCCATTCGTTCCTTCCGAGCTCTTCAACGACCCTAAAGATAGAAGAATCCTGGCCCTCTGTATGCGTGAGTATGGCGAAGCCGCCGACGAGCTCTTGAATTCTATCTATCTCCATGCCCACCGCAGGGAGCTCACTCTGACCTGAGGCCTTGGCCTGACCGACGATGACGAAACGCTTCATTTCAGTCATAGGATTTGATTGTTTGGACTCCATAGCACGGATAAGGGTGGTCAGGGTTGGAGTGTAGGACGAGATATAGAGATCTGGGAGGTTCCGTTGGCCCTTCCTAAATGGACCAGCAGCGTGCAGAGGGAGCGCAGAGAACTGTGCGGTCGGGCACCACCAGATGCGTGATTGAGATGGGTAAGTTGTCTGGAGGATATTGACAATGGGAGACACGACTCAATCCCAGAGTTTACGTAAAAAGGACGCGAGTTGTTTCGCCATGTCTGACCTCCTTGCTCGCGCAACCAAGGTGCGAAGCTCCAATTCCATGTCTTGCACGCTTTCCTGTGTGACCCACAATTGAACATGAACAGGTTCGCGATCGAATAAGACAATGAGCGCGTCACAGCTATACTGGCTCACATTAACGATGATGACGGGTCCTCCACTTGCCGCATACTGGAGATCCGAGAAGAGAGGGGGGAGGAGGAAACGGGAGAAACCAGGAAGCTCTCGGATGAGAGCCGTAACTCTCTGTATTTCAACGTTGAGATTATATACCCGCTTGTGCTGATCTACACCTGGTGAGTCAATAGCACTGCGAATGAGCGAGGCCAGTCGTGTGAACTCATCTGCCAGCTTTTTTCCTGCATGTCCAGATGCAATGACACCTTCAAGCTGGAAATTGAGGCGAATAAGCTGACTCAAAAATACACCTCTGCCTTGTTCGAGAAGCTCGACTGCAAGGGCAGGAGCATGTTTACAGAGACATGCAGAAAACGCGTCCACGGTGAGCGACTGTGTCAAGTGCTTGAACATGACGAGATGTTGGGGCAATGATGGTAGAGTAACCAGATGTTGACCAACCAATCGAAGAGAGGTTTCGTATGCGAAAAGCAGAGTAGGATGTTGGAGCTCTTCGGCCGCATGGATCCACGGCCTAGTGGCAAACACGTCTGCCACCGACACCGCCTGTGGAAAGTGTGCCAGCTGGGAGTAGGTTTCGAATGATTCCTCTATGTCCCCTGGCTGACTCAAACGTATGAAGCGAGTATGAAGGTAGCGTGCTAGGTTCAACAGCGATGGTGATCTACCGGGGTGGCCGAGTGGACGGAGTATGATTGCTTCTCGAATGAGGGCAATTGCCTCATCTAAATATTCTATTTCCCCATGCCTCTCATACAGAGCAGAAAGATGGATTGCAAGGTTATTCAAAGAGAGTGACCGGTGAGGGTGCCCCTGTGGACGAAGGCTGAGCGCCTCTTGGTCGAGGTCAATGGTCTTCTTAAGGTCTTCAACCGCTTCGAGTAGGTTATACCGGATGTAAAGATGAACTGCAAGGTTGCTCAAAGAAGTGGATTGTTACGATTCTATGCATTATACCGCAAGTTTTCCTTCTTACCGTTTGCATTCCCTTTCGCTACCCATTCCCTCATGGGAAATACATCTATTTCATGATCCTCTTTGAGTCCGAGTTTTCCTATTCGCTTTACTTCTTGTAACCTTCTCCTCACGGACAATACCTCCTAACAGCGTTCTCTCGCACGCTGTCGTGATCCACATAGCCATCCGCAGTATTCTTCTCACCTTCCATTTTCTTTTATGCCTACCCTTATCTTGGTCCGTGCACATCTCCTCTGGGTATATAAGTAGTTAGTACTTCGCTTGTAAACCCCAAGCTAAACCTGCGCAATTGTACCTCCTCTGCTCTGGACTTGTGCCCAACAGAACAGTCGTCCCTACTGTTCCCTCTCTTGTCTCTTCACTTCTCTAATTCATTGTGAGACGTTGTGCCTCTTCGTGAGTGCCTCCTCACAAAAGAGAATCTCTGTCGCTAGTAGTCCAGAAGGACGTACTACGTAACATGGATCGCAGGGGGTGTCCTGGTGGACAGAGGCTGAGCACCTCTTGATCGAGAGCGATGACTTCATTGAGGTCCTGAGTTTCCTCAATCCTATTATAGTGTGAGAAGAGATGAACTGCAAGGTTGTTTAAGTAGGTCGATCAATCTGGGTGTTCCCTAGGACAAAGATGGAGTGCTTCCCGATCAAGGAAAATCGCCTCGTTAAGGTCCTCAATCGCCATGAGTCACTCATACCATGCTAGTATACAGAGCGCAAGGTTGTCCAGTGACATCGCCCGATGACGATGCCCTTGCGGGTGAAGGTTGAGCACTTCTTGATTGAGGGCAATAGCTTCATCGAGATCTGCCACAGTCCCAAGGTGTTCATAACATTTGTAGAGATGAACTGCGAGGTTGACCAAGGAGTTTGACCAGCTTGGATGTCCTTCCGGGCAAAGGTCGAGCGCTTCTCGGTCGAGGGTGATGGCCTTGTCAACATCCTCTGTTTGCCCTAGCTGGTCAAACCGACTAGAAAGGCACTCTGCAACAGTGGTCAAGGACACCCACCGATCAGGGTGTCCACACGGGCAAAGCTCTAGAGCTTCTCGGTTGAGGACAATGGCCTCATCTAGGTCCTCTGCCATCCCGAACTGCTTATAACGGGTGTCAAGACCAGCTGCAAGGGTGCTTGCAGTCACGGGTCGATCGCAATGACTGGGTGGGCAGAGTTCGAAACTTTCCCAGGCAAGAATAATGGCTTCCTCGAGGTCCTTCCTTGCACCGAGCTGGCTAAAACAATTGCCAAGATGTACTGCAAGGCTCGTCAGAGAAACAGGCCACTTGGGGTGGCCAGGTGAACAAAGTTGCAGCGCCGCACAATCAAGAGTGATTGCTTCATAAAGGTAATTGGTTCCCCCTCCTTGGTTAAACTTGGCAGCAAGTTTACTTGTCCATGAATGTAACTGCTCAACTACAATGTACGTCATTATATCACTTGAACGCCGACCGAAAGATAGAAGTACTTGCTGAATCCATTCTTGTCCACGCTTGAGCCTGTTACAGTACAGTACTATCATTTCACCTAAAGTGCAACTGGTTATAGAATATATGTGCGAGAAAGGGGAGGCGCGACGGCTGTCGAGAGACAATCTCAGTCGTTGTGCGGTGCAACGGACTAAATGTATTACCTGTCGAGAGACAATCTACATACAGGTAAGTTCGAGTAGGTAAATGTGAAAGGTAACTAGCTCACCTCAGTCGTCGTGCGGTGCAACGGACTGAGGTGTCTACATACGATATGTAGGTCTTATATACTATACGGAATATGAAGTAAACCATAAGGTTGCGAGTAGAACGCCTGTTAAGCTCAGGGTAAATCAGGTAAAGTACTACGCGTGAGGGTGCTGCCAAATGTTCATGGCGCATGCGCGCCGCTTGCGCACCGGTGACTAGTCGGGCCGGACGAGATCGGGTGGCAGCGCGCTTGCTAATTCCAACAAAGTTCCCATGTTTACATGACTCAGTATTAGCTATGTCATGTGGATATGGTATCTATGTATCTGTTCTGCTGTCTAGAATACTCTAACATGCATTGTGGAAGCTACAATGGCATGTTTTTCAAAGCCTCCAAGGTCTACAATATATTTCCCACGCTTTTGATATGTTTAATCCGCTCCCCCCTGCTTCAATACTCATCTGGGAAGCCTAGAAAAATAGGACAGGTCATATTATAATGTACACCATAAGAGTGACAGGCTGCCCTGGGCATACATGTCATATGCCATTTTATATTTCTCTATTTGTAAAAAAGTGAAGAAAGCATGTTAAAGACTTTTGACTTGATTTATGGT